>PVLD010014229.1:0-53129 GCA_004027595.1 Dinomys branickii
CAGATAGGCCACTCAGGTGTTCCTCCCTGGGTGGAGCTCCTTCCCCCCTCACAAAACCCGTTGAGGCGCCTAAGTAGGTCTTCCCACCTGGGAGATCCCGCAGTCCTTAAAGCTGCTTTGATGTCTCTCGCTGGGCTGAGCTTCTTCCCGATTCAGGAAAAACCGGTTAGAGCGTGCACTTAACTCACCCTGTGATCGTACAGACAGGAGTGCCGTTCAGATGTTTTTCCCTGGATGGAAATTTTCCCCGACTCAGAAATCCCGCCAGCCGGTCACTGTTGCTCCAGTTCGCGCAGCGCTGGCTGTGGGGGTGGGGTTCTGAGCGGGATCCCGGAGTGCTGCCCGGTTTGGCGCAGTTTGTCCCAGTAGCGCGTTCTCTGTCGGGTTCAGGAGCTGAAGCCATTCTTCCCTCCGCACTCGCCCTCTCGGCTGGTCGTCTTCTTCCCGGAAGTCCTCATTTCTGTCTTCATATTGCTATATTTCATTGTTTGGTTGGTAATCCTCTGGGAGGTTCTCTCTCTGCTGCCTACCCGCTCGCCATCTTCCCGGAAGTCTATAATCTCTTTTCTTTTCTGTCTTTTTGAGACAGGTTCTCACTATGCAGTTCAAGCTGGCCTTGAGCTCACTTTGTAGCCCAGGCTGGTCTCAAACTCACAAAGATCCTCCTGCCTCAGCCTGCCAAGTGCTGGGATTATAGGCCTGCACCACCACACCTGGCTCATGTCTCTTTATAATGGTTCCTTTTGTTCAATACTAGGCCAGCTTCATCTATGATGTTGGGTATGGACATAATTTTTTTAAAATATCTGGACAGGGGCCGGAGATTTAACTCAGTGGCATAAGCGCCTAGCAAGCACAAGGTTCAGAGTTCAATTTCTGACACCAAAAAAAAAAAGAAAGAAATATCTGGACAGTGCTCCATAGTGTGGCTATCTTATACCAATTCTTCTGCTAGTAAGCATTAAAATTTTTCTAGGTTTTGCATCTTTATTTGTGGTACTGGGAATTGAACCCAGGGCCAACACTAAACTACATCCCTAGCCCTTTAAAAAACAATGTTTTTGAAGTCCACGTGTGGTGGCACACACCTGTAATCCCAGCACTTGAGGGGCTGAAGCAGGAGTATTTCCACAAGTTTGAGGCCAGCTTGGATTACACAGAGAGGCCCTGTCTCAAAAAGACTAAAAAATATTTTTTAAAATAATCCTTTTTTTGAGACAAGGTTTCCCTAAATTGTCCAGGTTAGGCTTAACCTTGTGATGCTCCTGCCTCAGCCTGCCAGAGTGCTAGGATCACAGGTGCGCCCCATCCCTGGCCTTTTCTAGGGTTTTTCTTTGTGCTGTATTTAATCTGGAATGTGGTCAAGGCCCGTGTGTTAGAGGTGGTCAGACTGCAAGAGGCAGGGCCTAGTGCGTGGTCTCCTAGTCACTGACGAGGGGATGACTTCAAAGGGGACAGTGAGGCCTCACCCCCTTCTCTCTCTCTCCCTCCCTCTCCCTGAGCTTCACTCTGCCACACACTCCCTGCCACAATGAGCTGCTTCACCACAGACCCAAAAGCAACAGGGCCAACTGATCAGGACCAAAACCTCCAAAACTCAAGAGCCAAAATAAACGTCTGGGTTTTTGTCACAGAAAGATGACTAACTGCTTGCTTTACTGTTATGAATAACACTGCTATGAAAGACTTTGCTCCTATCTTTTAGTAAATCTAGGTACTCAGAGCTGGACATGGCGCACGCCTGTCATCCCAGCACTCAGAAGGCTGAGACAAGAGGATCGCTGAGAGTTGGAGGCCACCTGGTCTACAAAGTGAGATCCTGTCTCAAAAAAAAAAAAAAAAGAAAAGGAGGGACTCAGTTAAGAATAGACCCAAGAATGGTACAGGCTTAGTAGACAGATTTAGTAGATACTAACAAGGAGTTTTCTAGTTCATACTCTTGGAGAGAGCTGGAGATAGAGACAAGTTATGGTTTCACATCCTTAGCCACCCCACTTGTCAGTCATTGAAAATTTAGTTCTTACAGTGGGGTGTTAGTGGGTCTCACTGGGACTGTGTGATATTTTTTAGTGCCAGTATCTGCTGCCACCTCCCCGGTCCCACACAGCAGTAGTGAAGGTTTTCTGTATCCGCTGCCCTCAGCATAAGTCTGGTAAAGCAAAAGCACCAGCAAGGATGAACAGGATCGACCCAGGGTTTGCACTGCACAGTAGACTTTCAGTGGGGCCCAGGATACAGCTCAGCGGCACAGCACCTGCCTGGCAAGAATGAGGGCCCGAGTTCAATTCTTGGTACCAAAAAAAGAGTAGAGTGTATGGTGAAATTCATTCCAGAGGTAGTGGCCTAACAAAAAAAATTTCTACCCTCAAAATCCTTTTTTTGGCATTGGAATCTGGCTTTTGAGTGTCAAAAGTTAAATTTACAAGAAAATTAGGATGTTGTCATGGTTTTGGGGGTTATTTTTGCAAGGAGCAATATTATACAGAACACATATTTTATATGGTTATTTATAATGGTCACCCAAAGAATGATATACAAAAGAGTGCAGGAAATCTGTCCACGCACCAAGACCAAGAATCCAGCTGAGGGCCTGGATCCCACGGAAATGTCCTGCATGAGTCCAGCTGAAGGCCTAGAGCTCATAACAGTGCCTCTCACGAGTCCACCTGGAGGCCTAGAGTCCATAACACTGTCTCATGCAGGCCTGTTTCATGGATCTGCACTGCGAAGGCCCAAAGGTCTGTGGTGGAATCTAGGGAGTCTGTGCAACGAGATGAAGGATCTGTGCTGGCAGGCTGAGGGATCTCCTTCCCTGAAAGGTACCACAGCCATCCTCAGCAACAGTGAGGCCCCGAGCTCCTCCGATGATCAAGATGGCCAAGTTCCCATCAAGAAAGACAATGCAGCAAGCTTCTTCAGGAGACTGAACTGTGCACCTTCTTCCTCTCCAGAGCCAGGAAGCAGTGCTCAAAGTGAGGACCAGAGCTCCCCAAAAGTGAACCAAAGCCATTCTCAGTGCCAATGAGGTCCCAAGCTCCTTGGAGGATGAAAACAGCCAAGTTCATCAGGAAAGCCAGCATGACGAGCTCCTCCAAAACAACCAACAGCTACTTTCAACTTCCACCAGCTCCCACAGCCTCTCAGCTCCCAGCAGCCTTCTTCAGTTTCCAAAAGCCTCCTTCTTCTGTTCTGCCTCGTATGCTACTGGCAACAGTCCCCAGGTGGGCCTCCTACACCAAGCACCACACTCACTCAGTTCAGCTGGGGGTTATAAGTTGACCACCAGTTATCAATCCACTACAGACATGAAGGTATTTCTGTCAATAGATGTAGAAGGACACATGCTCATGTAGGAATGAGCTTTCCCTGGTCCAGAGAGGGAGCAAGCCCCTTAGAGTGGGAAGCAAGAACCCTAGTTCTGAAGGTGAAGTGCAGGGAATATTAGGGACATCGGGGTGGCTGGGGTTCCCAGAGGGGAGGGAGCCTAACCCTGAGCATCAGTGTCCCAATCCTCCTGTGTTTGGTGTGGAATGGCATGAGTTTAAAAGGTAAAGGTAACCAGATGAGCCTGAGCAAGACTTCAAACACATTGGGTGACCCCGGTTGGAGGGTAAAGAGCAACCAAGGACCAAGCGGGAAGTGGCCACTGGGGCCTCGCCACCAAGCAGACTGCCCCTCCTCATCGGAATGCACAGGCTTAGCCCTCACAGGTGAGATACCACCGCAGTAACGCAGAGACAGAACAGAGCTTGACTGGCAGAGAAAGCCCTGTTGCCCAGCTTTACATTTCTGCCCCAGGCAGAGTAAGGGCTCAAGTGAAAAGCCAAGTTCACAGCATCAGGGGATGTAGCTCAGTGCTAAGTGTGCACTTAGCATGCATGAGACCCTAGGTTCAATCGCCAACACCAAAAAAAAAGAGAGAGACAAAAATCGTTTACTTGCAGCAAAAATTAGAAATGCTTTGTTTTTTGCACAGAGTATGTGGACTAGAACATGCTCATGCTTCAATGGTTTTTATGTATTCACATGCCTGTCTACCCACTGGACTACGTAGTCCTCATGGCAGAGACCAGGTCTTTCCATCTTCAATGCCTCAGTGCCTCAGCACCTCAGCACCTGAACACAGAGGATCATGATATATGTTCAGTGATTCATCATCTGATGCTATCCATGCAGGGTGAGTCTAGTGCTGACAAGCACCGATTAAGGGCCAGGGATCTAGCCTAGTGGCACCATGACTGCCTGGCAAGTGCAAGGTTCTGAGTTTGATTTCCCATATAAAAAAGAAAATGGGTCAACAAGCACCCTAGGTGGGGTAAGCTGACCCATGAGCACAGCCCCTTCAGCCAGTGCTTCCTAGGTATTTGGGACAGAGAGCTGGAGAGTGGGATTGGAGGGGAGGCAGCCTTTGGGAAATGGCAGTAGACACCTTTGTTTAGTTGCCATTGGAAATTTATGAAGTTATAAGGTCACAGAAAACTCCTTTCAGGACTGAGGACCCAGTACAAAATTTAACCCCACTGTCTTTGTTACTTTTCTCTCGTTGCTGAGACAAAATACCCAACACCCAAAATGAAGGAAGGAAAGGTTTGTTTAGCTTACAGTTTGTGGAGGTTTCAGTCCATACTTGGCTGGTTCTGAGGCAGAGTGGCACATTGCAGAGGGCAAATGTTCATGGCAGCAGATCACAGCAAATAGCACAAGAGCCAAAAGGGAGGAATAGCAGGCAAGCAGCCTCTCTCCTTCCCTTACATTGTAAACAGGCTACCCCCACTGGAGGGAGGGGGGTAGCTCCCACACAGTTTCCATGCCCTCCTCTTCCACAGGCTCAGGATGTGTACAAAGTAAGCACCCTGGCTTCCTGCTGAATCACTCAGCAAAATCTCTAGACTCTCCAAGTTAACACAATATATCAACCATAACACCCACACAGAATTAGAGATTTTTACTCCAAGCCTACAGACAGGAATAATTTTAGTGTAGTGAATTTTACTTTTGTCTTCTTCTTATGATTTCAGATCTCATCATTTCCACCAACCTGCAAAGCTTCCCAATAGGCTGCCTGTGGTGTCCAATATCCCACTGCCAGGACACCCAGTACTCCCTTAGACCTGCAGTCTTAGGCCTTGCCAAACCGAGGGGGCCAAGTGAGCAATGTGGAATCAGGCAACGTGGAGGCTTGGGTCTTCTAGTGAGAAGACATGGCTGCACCAAAGCTGATGACCACAGAGAAATTAGTGACTCCCACTTTCCAAAGCAAAGAAGGACTGATGGCTCCACAAAGCTGTGAAATGCAGAATCTGAAGGTTTGTCTGGGAACATTCTGGAAAGACTGACCACCAAGCAGCCCATTGTCCTCATTTAGTTAGATCTTCTCAAGCAGGGTGAGGAAGATCTGTTTCTCCCCGAGTTCAGTGACTGACCAAATTGTGGAGACATCGTTTAACTCAGAATAAATGTGTAGTCATCATCTTAGTCTGCTCAGACTGCTATAACAAAATGGTATCACCTGAGCAGACCTCTCTTCCTCAGAGTGCTGGAGGCTGTGGAGCTGGGTGTGTGGCACGGCCTGCTGTCTGGCTCAAAAATGGCGGCAGCTGGCCACCTTCTTGCTGTGTCCACACAAGGGGGAAGGGGCAGCTGGCTCTCCGGGATCTCTTTCATAAGAGTGCCAGTCTCATTGTGATCTAATCATCTGCCACACGCCCCACCTCCTACTATCGTCATTTGGGAGGTTAGGATTTCAACCAATGAATGCTAGAAGAACACAAACTTTCAGATCCTAGCAAACATTGACTGTAACTTAGACATCTTTGGAAACTGAGCCGCACCGAATGGAACAGAGTCAGCAAGAAGTGATGTAACTTCTTCCTTCTGCTTCCACTCTGACTTTCACTTTTCTTGCCAGGGTTCTGCCAGCTTCACAGCCTCTATTTTCATGGTGAAGCGGCTCTGCACCAAGAGTCAGGAAAACGCTGGCTTCTTGTACATCAGGGAAAGAACTCAAATCACGAGTGCGTCTCAACATCGAGTCTGTGGGACCTCAGTGCTAGAGCTTGAAGTGGGGGTCAGCATTCCCTGGGGACCAGCCCACAGGTTTGAGAGGGGAGAAAGTGGGCAAAGTGACCAGCCCCTGCGCTGCACTCCAGAGACGACCCCAGGTGCCAGCAGAAACAGGCTTGCGAGGGTGGAGCCTACGAACGTGGAGGCTGAAAAACATTCAGAAGGAACTGCGTCTCCTGCTGCGCTGGAATTGTCATCTTAGATTCAACCCAAGTAAAGAAAAATCAGCCACATCAAAAATTCCCAGGGATTACAATCTTTAAACATGTGATATCCATGTTTAACAAGCGAGAGGTTTTCTGTCTGTTTGTTGAGTACTTTGAAATATCTACCTGTTTCCTCCTTCATCTGGGTTTAAGTGGTGACTTTTACAAAGTAGTCCACAAAAATTTCTTTATTAACTCTTAATCTGGGCTTAATCTATAAACACTTAAACAGCACAGATAACACGCTGACAGTATTTTTCTATGACAGACATAAAAAGGCTAAGCCCACCTGCCCTCCCGCATCCACGAGAAGTCCATGTTCCTAGGCTTCCTTCACGTCCCTGCCTCTCCCCGCTCCTCTCTTGCTTCTAAAAGCAACGTCTCCCCCACCCCCACCTTCTGGTCCAGATGGGTGGACAGGCACTTCAGGGAAGAGAAGTCCTCACAGTCCCTCCCTCCCATTTCCTCACTGGAGGAAGGGGTGCAGGTGGGATGCAGCCAGGACGCCTCCCCTCTCTGGCCCTGCATGGAAATCTCTGGCAATGCCTTCCTTGTTCGTGCCAATGACAAATAGCTGCCTGTCTACTTGCTGTCGATTCCCCTGTGGTGGCTGAATGATCCCTCAGATTTCACATGTTCAGATCTCACCCTCAATGTGATGGTATTCACAGGTAGGGTGTTTGGGAGACTACAGGGTTGGACAAGGTTAGGAGAGTGGGGCCTGCAGAATGGGATTTGTGCCCCTCTAGAAAGAAGAGAGACGAGCTTGTTCTCTCTGCTCTCCCTCATGTGAGGCCATGAGAAGATGACAGCCAGCACCAACCCCAGAAGGGTGCTGTCTCTAGGTCTGCCAGCACCTTGATCTCCTTTACATTTCTGCAAGTGTCACTTTGTCCCCCTATCATCCTAGGTGCACAGGAAGAGGCAAGTGGCACAACCCCAGACCACCCCAAGACCACCGCCCAAGAAAGCCCGCTGCTATGTTCTGTTGCGATGATCAAGTGCAGAGCTGCGATGCCGTTTTACCCTTAGGGCTTGGAACTAGGGAGATTTGGGGAACACGGTGTTTCTTCACGCACAGGGAAGAGTCCTCGGCCCGCGCTGGTGGGAACTTGAGGTCCTCCGGTGCCGGGGATGCTAGCTTCATCTCGCTGCATTTCCCTCTCCCTCCACCTCCTCCTGCTAATGCTGCCCCCGGATGCCCAGGACCCGGGGGACCGGCCGCCAATAACCTGCCCGCTTCAGCTCTGTGCCCAGATGTCTGGACCGGGCCAAGTATAATCATTTCGTAAAGTTTCCCATCAATACGACAGAGCCCACGGGGTCCTTTTCTCCGCTTTCCTTTCCCATTGCAACTCCTGAGAGTAAAGCAGACTCTGCCACTTTATCTCACCACTTCTCTTACTGTCTTGTGCTAACATCCAAGTGTATTATGATTTTAGTTTATGAGGTTTTCTAGGGTTGTTTTGTTTTGTTTTTTTGTTTGTTTGTTTTTTGAGACAGGGTCTTGCTATGTAGTTTAGCCTGGTCTGAATTCACTGTGCAGCCCAAGCTGCCTTTGAACTCAAAGCAATCCTCCTGCCTCAGCCTCCAGAGTGCTGGGGATATAGGCATGCACCATCACACTAAGCTAATTTAACTTTATACCGGTCTATTTCTTGGTCCCTGAATCAGATTGCAGCTTAGCAAGGACAGGAAGGTGTGGGTGTCCACTCAATAAAAAGTCATGTCTAGTGCAGTGGTACATGCCTGTGATCCCAGCTACCTGGATGACTGAGGCAGGATGATCACAAATTCAAGTCCAGTCTGGGCAACTTAGCAAGACCTGTTTCAAATTCTTTTTTTAAGATTAATAAAAGGGGCCAGGGATGCAGTTGAGTTGTAGAGTATCTTGGGTAGTTCAATCCTTCTACTATTGCAAAAAAGAAAATGAAAGAATACATCTGTTGATTTCAGCCGTCTTTATCAATTCTCTCCAAATCAAGCAGCCAAATAGTTATATTTTCTTTTTAAACTTTCATTTCCTATCCATATATTTTTTTCTTTTTCTTTTTGAGGCAGGGTCTCACTATGCAGTTCAGGCTGGCCTTGAGCTTACTTTGTAGCCCGGGCTGACCTCACAATGATCAAAATCGCAATGATCCTCCTGCCTCAGCCTATCCATAAATTTTGCCTGAGACTGAGGGGGCTGCTGGGAAGTAGGACCTCTAGTTTTAAGCCTGAGGCGTCCCATGCAACCCAAGTGAGGCTGTCCATCCTGCACAGGGTTATTGCCACATGGATTTCACAGGCTCCCACCCAGGGTCTCTAACAGCACAAGAGTTGCCCAATCCCATTTCCCATGAAGCACTCCTGCACACTATAAAGTTCACACAGGTGGTGCTCTAAACAAGTTTCACTATCATTTACATTTTATAGCAAGGTTTTTGAAAATCACTGTGGTAAGTATACGTTACTGTAATGGAGGTTGTTTTCACAGGAACAGCCTGAAAAAGGGAAGCTAAAGTCCCACTGGCTTATCTCCACTGTGGTTCTGGAGGGAAGCTGTGCCTGGCAAGCACATATCACCCATCTCAGAGAGGCCACCAGGTCCCGTCTCAGCCCTTCACTCCAGCCAGCCCTGGGTCCCATCCCTAGGACTAAATAAGTCCACTCAGACACGAACTTCCAGATTGTTATGTAGGTGTATTTGTCAAAGTAGGAGGAGATAACAAATTAACAGCTTTAGAAAATCTTTTTATATTTAGAGATATAGTATGTGGAACTCCATTAATGCTTTTGCCAGGGTCTTCAAATACTAGAGACAGGACACCATACCCTGGACTGGATTCTGGGTTGGAGAGAAAAGTGCTACCAACAATATAATTAGGGGGCAGGGGATATAGCTCAGTGGCACAGCACCTGCCTGGCAAGTACAAGGTCTTGAGTTCGATTCCCAGTACCAAAATAAATAAATAAATATGTATGTGTGTGTGTATAATATAAAAACATATTTATATATATATATATATAAAATTAGGACAACACTGGACAACACTGAAACAGAGGCTGTAGTTAGACATCAATATTATTTCCTTAAATTTACTGCACACCATACTGAAATGTCCTGTGCTGGTCAGTCTTGCATGAACCTCTCATAGACCAGGACTGGTACACAAGATGTGATGAAAAAATAGTGTGAATGTTTAGCCTCTTTTGTCTTTCAATTTCTTACAAAAAAAGAAACATTGTCATTAAATGTCCCTCAAAATACTCCCCCTCACTTTGAACACACTCATCACCCTTGCCGCTTGCTGAAGCAGCTCTGCAAGTCCTCTTTTGCTGGTTCTTTTTTTGCGCTGCGATGGCCACATCAGTGTTCTGAATCCGTGCAGAACATTCACCTCTCGTGGCCACTTTGACTTTGAGGAAGAACCAGAAGTGGTGCAGTGCCAGATCCAGTCAGCGAGGTGGGTGAGGACACGCCACAGTGTTTCTGTACAAGCCTGCCTTCCACTGGATAGCACTCAGCAGCAGCATTCACTGTTTTCTGTTTTTTAAACAGCACCTGCTCAGACTGCCTTCCTCCCCTCCTGCTCCCTCCGAGGAGAAAGCAGGAACGATCGTCCACAGCAAGTGGCCGTTGCAGCACAGCAACACGGAGCCGGTTCCACGCTCAGGAAGGAGCTCTACGCCTCCCCCTAGTGGTTGCTGGTACGCCACCCGATCAGAGAAGCTTCTCTAGTAACACACTGCAAAAACGATCCCTGAAAGTATAGCCTCCATTCACTGTGTTTTTGATCACACCTCACAAAGACACAAAAGATGCCTTCCAGAACTGCTGCAGAAAATGTCAAGAATGGTGGGACAAGGGTGTTCAAAGCGGAGACAGTGTACCTTTTACTGTAATAAATATTTTACGTTTAAACAATCACTCTATTTTGATCATGCCTCACATTTGTATGACATTCGTGAAACACATACGTTGTGCCAGTGATGTTCTCTGCTTCTGCTCCTGTGCTGTCATGTGACCTTTGTCAGGTAGGTGCAATTAGTATTGCTCTTTTCCACATGAGGACACTGAGGCACAAAGTGGCTAAGCAACTTGCAAAACTAGTAAGGGGCAGAGTTGCAATTTGAAGCCAGACAGCCTGGCTCCAGAATGCATTTAATTACCACATAACCCTGCCTGGTCTTTATGTATTGTGTTCTCAACACCTAGCTCCATCTCACATGTTAGAAGCCGCTGCTGGAGCTGGATGTTGATCATGTGTGTGAGGGCAAGACAGAGCCAGAGTGCCTCAAGCAGGCAAGCTACCTCAATATTTAAAAAAACTATCCTCCTGCCTGGACAATTACAGTCAGCAGTCACTAGGCAACACTGCCCCCCCCATGATACTAACTTTGCAAGTGTATAAAATAAATGCCCCTACTGTTGAAGTCAGTCCTCCTGCTCATCAGGCACGAGGTGACTCCCCCCGACCTCTGCTACTGCCCTTATTTTCTAAATCCTTTTGCCATTTTCTCCTGGGGGTCACCGAGAGACCACCGAGTCCCACAAATTGGCACCTGAGCAGGGACTCCTGGTGAAGAGAATGGCTGGTGGGAGGACACTCCTCAGAATTTGTGCACACAACAGGGTGGGGGGAGTGTATTGGTAGGTCAATAGTTAGCACTGGAGTGTTATATTGACAATTATCAGATGTTAAGTGCGGGGCATGTTTGTAACTTAAACAATATAGTTACAAAAAATAGCCTTCAGAGGAGACAAAAGAGGAAAGGTATATTGCATTACTAGTAATTACAATGGGACAAATACAGTCTCAAGAATCACAGAAGTATCTGTATGCAGAAGTGGTTTTGGCATGCTTGATCCCTATATTTACCTTTCTTTTCTGGATTTTGGTTAAAAGGAGTTTTACAGCCACAAAGCACTCGCCTCGGAGTTCTGCTTTACAGTTACGTCCCGAGCCCAAGCGGGACAAGGATGATGGGACTACAGCACTGTGGACAGAGTCTGGACCTGCCTTGTTCAGCCTAACAAGAAAGGAGAGGCGGGAAGAGCAGGGACCTTTCCCCATCAGAGAACTGTTTGCCCGCGAATTCTATTTCACAGCATCCGATAAATTTAATTGAGCCACAGGCAGCAATCCCGACCTTTTCAGCTAAGAGAAATTTTGCTGCATCACAGGTTAAAACTTCTGCCTCTCAGGGAATAGAGCCGTTTTCTCTGTCTCTCTTACAATTAACATTAAAAGAAGGCAAACGGGCAGGAGAGCCCATGGAGGGTTTTCAACATATCTACCATGTTATTGAAGTTCAAGTCCCTGAAAATCTGGGACAAGTTATAAGTCATGACGCTATACATTTTAATACCTTAAAAGAATTACAACAGGTGGTTGCTACATCAGGCCCTACTGCTCCCTTTACTTTGTGTTTATTGGAAATTCTAGGATAATACATTATAGCCCCAAATGATTGGAAAGGAATAGCTAAAGCATAATGAAGTCCAGGAGACTATTTGATATGGAAAGGAAACTGCCTTGAATATTTACCATTTACCAGGCCACTAGGAATGCTACTCACAACATAGCTATTACAAAAGATATGCTAATTGGGGAAGGTGCCTTTGCTGCCACAAATAATCAACTTACCTATGACTTACAAATATACAGGCAAACCAAAATGGCTGCGATGAGGGCTTGGAGGGAACTCCCCTCTAAGGGAGAGGCATCCCTTAATTTAGCTTCTATTCATCAGAGAGCTGAGGAAACTTTTCAAGACTTTGTAGCACGATTATTACAGGCTAGTGCAAGGATTATAACTGACTCATAAGCTAGCAAGCTAATAGTTTGGTAGCAGCCTTTAAAAATGCAAATAAACGGTGTAAAGAGACATTAAGAGCCCACAGAAGGTGGCCACGTTGCCGGGGATGATTCAGATCTGTGCAGGTATTGGCCCCTCGTATGTACAGGGTGCTGCCTTGGCAACAGCTATCCCTCAGGTTATTCGTCCACAGTCTAGAGGAAAGGGAAAAAACAAGGTTGTTTGTTTTCCTTGTGGAAATGAGGGACATTCTGCCTGAGACGGCTCTGCAACATCTGTAAGGGCAACTCGGTCATCAGCTGTTCCTCTAAAAAACCCTGATGTCGCCGGACATGGTGGCACACGCCAGTAATCTCAGCATTCGGAAGGCTGAGGCAGGAGGATCATTGCGGGTTCGAGAGTAGCCTGGGCTACAAAATGACCTCAAGACCAGCCTGAGCTGCATAGCAAGATCCCGTCTCAAAAAGACAAAAAAAATTTTAAAAACCTGATGTCTGTGCAAGGTGCAGACAAGGGTATCATTGGGCAACTGAGTGTAGGTCTAAAGTGGATGTGGAAGGCCGTCCAGTTCAGGGAACCCTTCAGTGGGGCCCGCCCCGACCCCATCAAACAATGAGGTGCATTCCTCAATTCCTCCTCGGCCCACCCTCCCCCCCCCAAAACGTGTCTCTGACCTCTGGCGAGTGACAGCAGACATCAGAGCCTTGGACCACGGTCCCTGATCCAGATTCATATTAACTCCTAAAATGGGTCCCCAAATTATTCCTACTGGAGTCTATGGACCGTTGCCTCGGGGTACGCTGGGACTCCTGCTAGGCTGCAGGAGTCTTATTTTAAAAGGTCTTCAGGTTTTGTCTGATGTCATTGATGCTCATTGGTAAATCAAGATTATAGTTCAATCTACTCAAAACACTGTTCAAATCACCTCAGACTCTCATGTCACTCAATTAGTCTTTCTCCCCTTGACAAACACTGGGAAATTTGTAAATAAGGAAAGGGGACCCAAGGGCTTGGGTCTTCTGACACCTATTGGGTTCAACAAATTAAACAAAATTGCCCCAAAATGGAATTGACTACTGAAGGAAAAAAATTCAAAGGGCTTTTAGACACAGGGGCGGATGCTTCAGTTATTGCCCAATACCACGGGCCTAAAGCACAGCCTCTGGACAAGGCCACCACAGACCTGCAGGGGTGGGCAGTGTTTCTCACCCTAGCAAAAGCGCAAAATTGCTAACCTGAAGGGATGCAGAAGGCCATTCTGGTTATTTCTCTCCTTCTGTCCTCCCCCATACATCAGTCAATCTATGGGGTGGTGATGTATTACAGGAAATGAGGGTGTTTTTTGCTCAGTCCTAACTCCATGGTGACTCATCAGATGTTGCAACAAAGTTTCCTTCCCACTCAAGGGCTTGGTAAGAACAGTCAAGAAAAGAACCTCCTCCAGGTATGGCTAAAAGGGACTGCTTTGGTACAGGCTACTCATCCTCACATCCTCAGGAGGGGCCTTGGGCATCCAAGGTAACCTGGATGTCTGATGACCCTGTTTGGGTTGATCAGTGGCCCCTTACTCAGGAAAAGTTTATAGCAGCTAATATGCTGGTTAATGAACAGATGATGGCGGGGCACCTAGAGCACTCCAATAACCCTTGGAATACCCCAATTTTTACAATAAAAAAAGCCAAAAACATAGAAATTGCTTCCTTCAATTCTCAGGGTCCAAGACTTGCGGCCAGTCGATCACTCCATGGAACCTATGGGAGTACTGCAACCAGGATTGCCCAGTCCTGTAGCTATTTTCCCTGACATTTTTCTCTTATAAAGATGGATTTAAAGGGCTGGGTTTCTTTTCCCCTGTCCCTCTCCACCCTCAAGATAAAAAACATTTTGCTTTTAGTTTACCCTCTATTAATGATCAGGCCCCTATGCACCACTTCCAGTGGTGTTGTCTGCCATAGGGAATGGCAAATGGTCTAACCCTATGCCAAGAGTTTGTGGCTGCAGCCATTCTGCCAATACAATAGGCCTATCCATCTGCATACCTTATCCACTACAGAGACGACGTTCTTCTAGCACATGAAATGTTTATCCAATTAGATGATGCCCTTCGCAATGCAGGTCTAGTAGTGGCCTCTGAAAAGGTGCAAACTGTGGCACCTTTTTCATATTTGAGTCACCTTATCCAACAGAGACAGTGTGTGCCCTAAACAGTTCAGACCAAATCGATCATCTTACAACAATAAGTGATTTCCAGACTTTACTTGGTAACATTAATTGGCTCCACCCAGCTCTTAAGCTAGCCACTCATGATTTAAGTCCTTCTTTGACATTCTCAAGGGAGACCTGGCCCCCACTTCTTTAAGAACACTTACACCAGAGGATAAAACTGCCTTAGATAAAGTTAATCTGGCTCTTTCCAATGGTCAGCTCTCTAGAGTTGACCCATCTCTGCCAATGCTTTTAATTATTTTCCCAATTCAGTCTGTGCCCACAAGGGTCCTGTAGCAGCCTCAGGGTCCTTTACAATAGCTACATATGCCACATACTCCACGCGAAACTATCACTCCCTTTCAGGACGCTGTGGCAGAACCGATCGCACATGGAAGAACACGTGCTGTCCAGCTTTTGGGTCATGAAGTACAGACTATCATTGTTCCCTTTTCTTCAGTTCAGCAAAAGTGGTTACGGCAATTTTCATCCTCTTGGAAATCTGCATTGGCTAATTTCCCTGGTGTTACTGACTGTCATCATCCTTTAGATAGATTAATTCAGTTTGCTTTTCTCACACCTTTTGTCTTCCCTTCAAAAATAAGTTCAGTCCCCATAGCACGAGGCATTTCTGTCTTCATGGATGGCTCATCTTCAGGTAGGGGAGCTTATGTAACGGCCTTCTCTTCCACAATACAAGATATGGGTTTCTCTTCTGCACAAAAGACTGAATTACAAGCAGTCATGTGGGATTTGCAGGATCATTCCTCCACTCCAATTAACCTCTTTTCTGACAGTGCTTATGTCTGCGGTGTGATGTACCACATTGAAACTGCCACCATACACACTGGTCAGGAAGATATTTTTCATTTACTTCACATTCTGCAATTTGTCATACGGTCACGTCATGTTCCCTGTTTTGTTGGTCATATACGTTCTCATTCCCAATTGCCAGGACCTTTCACTGAGGGGACCGTTACCACTGATGGACTGGTGGGTGCTGTCACTGCCACTCCTTCAGAGGCCATTCAGCAGGCTCCTGCTTCTCATGCCACCTTTCATCAAAATGCCTCTGCCTTACGCAGACAGTTCCATTTGACCCGGCAACAGGCCCGAGAAATTGCTAAACAATGCCCTTCACGTATAATACACCTTCCTTCTCCTTCCATGGGAGTCAGTCCCTGAGGGTTACACCCCAATCATGTTTGGCACATGGGTATCACTCACTTTCCTGAATTTGGCTCTTTATGTTCGGTCTACGTTTCAGTGGACATTTCTTCCAAGATTTATTTTTGCGTCTGCTCACACTGGTGAAGCAGCTAAACATGTCATTGCTCACTGCTTGGATGCCCTTAGTGCCCTTGGCTGCCAGTGGATGCTTAACACTGACAATGGCCCAGCATTTACAAGCTCTGCTTTCCAAAGGTTTTGTAAAACTTTTCATATTTCCCTTATCACAGGAATTCCTTATAACCCTCAAGGTCAAAAAATTGTTAAACGTGCTCACCGTACAATCAAAATTCAATTAAAAAAAGAAAAGGGAAAATCTTTCCCTGCAAAATTCACACCTCATAATAGACTTCACTTGGCGATAGATACTATTAACTCTCTAAATTCTAAAAAAAGATAAAAGTACAGCAGCAAAAAGACAATTCCATCAGATAAAAAAGGTTAGAAAGGGTCCTTTAAAAAACGTCCATATTGGACAATGGAAGAGACCCAGTCCACTATTTGCCTGGAGTAGAGGGTGTGCTTGTGTTTTTCCAGAAAATGCTAAGTGACCTATTTGGGTAGCAGGGGGTGCTGTCCAGCTATACCATACACTCAGATCTGGAGAAGAAGTTGGCTCTACCTTTCAGGGAGCTGATGTGCAGCCCTGTGACAGTGATGCCTCAGAGACTGCTTTACAGCCAGTACACAGCAATGCGGCTAGATTCAATCAGGGGCCTATTAAAAAAACTGACAAAACAGAAATCTAAGATTTAAATAGGTGATAAAGTATATAGAGATAACTGAGCTGAAAGTTACCAGTATTCTTAAGAGGATAAAATACAAAATATGCATATTTATTATAGATAAAAAATTCTATTCCTTCCAAAATGTTTCTGTTAAGAGATCTTTGCTAATTGAAAACAAAATCTGACTAGCCTATTTATATAAATTATAAAATTTTTAAATTGTAATAGTTATTATAATTCAATTTGGTCAAAAATATATTTGAGTGCATTCTAAATTTGTAAAGATATTTATTTGTTCTGTGTATTTGTTTATGTGTTTGTCTGTCATTCTGTGAACAGCTGTTCCCCTTTTCATTTGAGCTCAACAATTTTTCTTTTATCATTTGCTCATAATACAATTTGAGTTATAGATTTAACAATATGCTTTCACCTGAGTTACCAGCTGGTTTAAATGACATTAAAATAGACTTTTTCACAGTTCAAAACAAAATTCAGGATAATTAACAAAAATTCCTTAGAGTGGGGAGAGATTATTGGGCAGGATTTCAATTGGTAAATGCAGGGGTGGCCAACCTTTATTCATTATGGGAGCCCCCACTGATTTGGAAGAGCTGGGACGGACGAAGCACCGAGGCACAGCTGACATGGGGAGGCAGTCTCCAGGCTGAGTGCAGGGGTCACAGGAGGACCCAGGCCCCCGAGCCTGCCAGGTTTGGGCTGAGCACAGCCAAGACCTCGCCACCAGCCCCCCGCAGTGCCGTCCACTCTCTGCCTGGAGATGCCTTGTGGGGCCCCTTGGCCAACGCCAGCATCGGGGCACCTGCTCAGCTCCAAGTGGCAGCACGGGCATCAGGCTGGGGCGGGGTCCCAGGGTGGGCAAGTCAGGACAGTGGGGTGTGTTCTGGATGCCACCTGCTCCTGCTCACAAGGGTGGGGTGGCTACCGGAAGATGAAAAGACCTTGGTCCGGGGTAGGAAAGTGTGCAGTGGGCGTCTGACCCACAGGGGCCACTGGGTGTGCTGTCCCTGTGTGCTGTGCCCCGGCACCATGACTGTTACCGCAGCAGGGACAGTCTTACCCCAGGGGAAGGGCGGTTGTGTAGCACAGCAGTTCCCAACCTGGTGGGCACCAAGGACCGGCTCTGTGGAAGACACGCCCTCCTAGGACGGGTTGTGGGTGGGGGTGTGGAGATTAGAGGGTCATGGGAAGGGCGCTGCCCAGTTCCTTGCCATGTGCATCCACTGCAGGGCTCGCGCACCTGTGAGAATCAGGGCTGCCAGGGCAGGGCAGGGCTCAGGCAGCGATGCCAGGGATGGCAGTGGCTGTGAGCACACATGAAGCTTCGCTCCCTGGCCCAGGCTTCATGCCTGCTGTGTGCTGGGTCTGTAACAGGCCAAAGGCCCAGCCTGGTGCACAGAAGACAGGGAAGACAGGCTGGCATGTGTGGCCACAGGCCCCACGCTGTCCATTGTGGGAGCAGCTGGCAGTGGGCAGGGCCTCTCCCTGCCTGAGCCAGAGCCTGCCAGAGCCTGCCAGAGCCTGCCAGAGCCCTAAATGGGTTGCATGAATAAGGCTCTGTGAGCCACAGATGACCATGGGCTATGGCCTGAGTCTGTGTGAAGTAGGCCAGCCCTTAACCTCATAAGGACCCTCAGGACTCGAGACACACAGGACGTATGGGCCTGCTGTGCACTTCAGGTATGAGCTCAACAATCTCGATGCTATAGGACAGGACTGGAATATTCCACAAAGGCCTGTGTGCGAAAGGCCAGATCCCACCTTGCTGCTGCTGAGGTGGGGGCTTGGTGTGAGGTCCCCAGGTCCTTCTCTGTCTCACTCACAGTTACACTTTTGTTCTCTCTCTCTCTCTCTCTCTCTCTCTCTCTCACACACACACACACACATACACACACACACACAAACACACACACACACAGTCCCCACAAGCATGTGCTACCATGGGCCAAAACAAAGAGCCCAACTCATCGAGAACAGAAAGCTCCAAAACTGTGACCCCAGTAAAACTCTTTGCTTCATCAGTGATTATCCAGGTGTGTCGCACTAATGGAAAGCTGACTAACACACTTATTTTTGGTTTATTCCACAGTAACCAAGTTGTCTAACTTTATATACTCACTTTCTTTTGAAAGTCAAATTGAGCAAAGGCCACACAAAGTTATGTTTTTAAACTACTACATGCCGTGGAACCTTGGTTTACAAACTTAACCTGTTTTACGGTTCTGGAGAAGGCGGCTGCATTTGTGTTTGTGTGGGGATGATGCCATGACTGTTTGTCACCCTGTGCAGGGTTTGTGGACAGAAGCAAAATTCTGTCAAGTGCCTTTGTTTGCAAACCCAATGGTTAGGGCGCAGAAGCATTTGTGAACCGAGGCGTCACTGCATTAGGGATGGGCAGGTTTCCCTCAGGCAGGTTCTGGTCGTGCCCACCCCAGTACCGCTCTTGCCCTCCTCCCGTTCCTCCCCTCATTTCCTTGCTCCTCTCTGATTGTCCCTCTTCTACTTCAGTGTCATCTCCCTGTCCCTCCCTCTTAATTCTGCTTGTTAGGGGAAACATGGGATCTTTGTTTCTCTGAGCTTAGCGTATTTCACTTACCACAGTGACCTCCAGTTCCACCCCTTTTCCTGCAAAAGACTGGTCACTGCAGCCACTGCATTGCTCCCGGAGCCCTGGTTAAAGCGCAGATTGTGGGGCCGGGCCCCTGCGTTTTCTGACCAGACGTTTGCAACGGGCTTGAGCACTTGTTAGGAGTAACACCCTCCAAGGCTGATGCTGCCAGCTGGGGCAGGCGCTTTGAGGACCACTGCTGTAGAAAGTTTTCCAGACCAAGCAGTCCTTAGCCTAAACAATTAGAGAGAGATCAGATTCTAACACAAGAGGAGCACAGCCCCATCCACGAAACAGTCCTCCAACGAGCTGCTTGCCTGACCAGGGCCCTACACTGGTTTGTCACCATTGGCAAAAACAAAACATAAGCTGAGCGGTTCCACAACAGAAAGGTATTTCCTCCTGCTGGACTCTGCACAAGACCAAGGTGTCCTCAGGCGTGGTTTCTTCTGGGCCTCTCCTGGGTGATCGATGGCTGCTCCTCTCCATATCACGGCACAGTTTTCCCTCTGTGCCCTTGTGTCCATGTTTCCTTGTCCTGTGAGGATGCCAGTCTGGTGAATTAGACCCACCCTAACCACCCCATTTAAACTTCCTTAACTCTCTTCTAAGACCCTGCCTCCAAATGGTCACCTCGTAAGATGTCCACAGCTGACCTCTGCAAGGACACAATGACTGAGCCCATAACAGGTGCCCTGAACAACTCTCCTGAGATTTTTCCAAGGGCTTTTACACTTCATAAAGCATCTGAGAAGGCTCATTGCTTTTTTTTGTGGGGGGACTTGTTTTGAGACAGGATCTCACTGTGCAGTTCAGGCTGGCCTTAAAGTCAGTTTGTAGCCCAGGCTGGTCTCAAACTTGCAACAGTCCTCCTGCCTCTGCTTCCCAAGTGCTGAGATTACAGGTGTACCATACCTTGCAGAAGGCTCCTTCCTCTGCCTGCCCTCAAATCTTTTGATTGACTCAAATCCTATAAAACCATATTTAATAGATATTTTCAAGACTGTTCAACTTCGAGACTTAATCACATTATGTAAGTGCTAAGAACACTTGACATTTCTAATGTCTGGCATTTGAAGTTGTTAAGGGCACCTCAGTCCTAGTATTAAGATTTACCGAATTATCCTTTAGAGGTCGGCCTGTCTCTCAGTCTGTTTTCCGCGGCTATGACAAACACCAGGCCCTGGATAACTTATAGAGAGGGGTTTTAAATTCATGGCTTTGGAGGCTGAGGGTTCAAGAGCATAGTACTGCTGACGGATGCCTTGGTGTAGGACGTCACATGGCCAGGGAGGGCAAGCACGCCAGGGGGAGCTTGCTTTATATCAAAGTCATTTCCGGGATGGCCCATTAACCCACTGATCCACTCATGAGGGTCAGAGTCCCCCTACCCAGTCACTTCCCAAAAGTTCCACCTCCAGATACTGCTAACCTATGAATTTAGGGATTGTTTCCAACACATAAAAGATTCAGAGACCTCTCAAGCCTCATACTTCTCTAACACAGAATCAGAGTGAATTGTAGGAGAACTGTGCCACTGTTTTTGACCTCAAAATTCAGCTGTATTCTCCCGTGCATGGTTTAATCTGTGATTTGCAAATGTGGTAATGTTTTAAATTAGCACTTACCATGTATGTCCTGAAATATGATAACTATACAAATGGGAATCATTTCTTAATTTATTCAGTATCTGTTTCATGCCTGGGTGTGGGACTCGGTGGTCTCTCCATGGTCCCTGGGAGAAAACGGTGGGAAGATTTAGAAAATAAAGGCATTAGCCGGGTCAGGTGGAGTTACTTCTTACCTGATGAGCAAGAGGACTGACTTCAATAGTAGGTATGTTTATTTTATACACTTGCAAAGTTAGTATCATGGGGGATAATGTTGACTAGCATCTACAGACTGTAATTGTCCAAGCAGGATACTTTTTTAAATACTGAGATAGCTTGACTGCTTGAGGCACTCTGGCTCTGTCCTGCCCTCACACATGACCAATATCCAGCTCCAGTGGCTCCCAACGTATCTCCCTTTTCTGTTCAGTTGCAGCAGTGATGGGGATTTAGTTGAAGCTGGAAAAGCTGTTCTTGAAGAATATAGTCCAAAATGTGTAACAGTGGTCAGTTATCAGTCTAGCTGACAACTGTCAGAAGTTGTTGGTAACTTGAACCTTTTATAGCTAACCTATTACTATGGTATTGTTTTTTGTGTGTTTGTTTTTTTGCCTTTTTGAGACAGGGTCTTGCTATGCAGTTCAGGCCACCCTTAAGTTCACTTTGTAGCCCATGCTAGTCTCGAACTTGCAACGATCCTCCTACTTCAGCCTCCCAAGTGCTGGGATTATAGGCATGCACCACCACACCTGACTGCCATTGTTTTTATACATCTTGTGGTTATTCTTTTTTGCTAGATGTTTAAGACCAACTTAAAGTGAGACCTGTATAAATAAAAGCTTAAACTTTTTTTTAATCTGTCAAGGTCAGCTGAGTCTCATTAGGAATCATTTGTCAGTGTCAGCCATCTGGGTGAGTCACGGCCATTGCTTGACCAAGTTGCCTCCCATGAAAGCTTGAGAGATATTTTTTTTCCTGGTGACTCTCTTTATGTACACTATATATTATAGAATTACTTTCCTCTGTGGTCCCATAATCTCCTTGATCAGAAGATCAGGGACTCAACCAGGTTACAGGATGTCATAGCAGAGGTTCACTTATGTTCTGAGTCTTTACTGACCTCAGAAGGCATGGCCAAAATATTGGCTGTCCTTTTAGCTCACTTTATCTAATTTTCAGTCTCCAAGCCGCAGTTGTTAAACATCCAGCAAACAAGATTAATGACATTATCATAGAGGCAGTAAGCTTAGTATTACTATCTGATCTGAATAGCAAACACCTTAGAACATAGAAATGGAGCCATTATTTTTTAACAGCCATGTATATCCTAATATTTAAATCCTCACAGAATGTTTAAAAAACAACAGCTATAGTTGTCCTTTTTTTTTTTTTTATAGTTGTCCTTTAATGGGAGGTACATCCAAGCTTTTGTTAAAGGCAGAGGTCTGAGTCTGAAGGAAAGTCTTATCACATTAAACAACCTTTGTTCTACATTTAGGAAGACCTGTACATCCAGAATCATGAATGCATTTAATACACTATGAGATTAACACTAATGATTCCCATACCCCTGTGAAAAACTTTGTTACAATTTAGTTTTGTACCAAGGGCATCTTTTATGAAAAAACCTTATTGTAATTTTTACTGAAAAACTTTTTTTTTTACCAAATCACCAAAGTATTGGTGTGTCTCCCAGAGGACCACTTCCAACACCCCTTCCTGATGGCTCCCTGAATACATTTCCTCTGAGAGCCTGCTTCTCTCGTGCAAGCTTCCAGATAAACACGGAGTCGTCCGTGTCAGCATGACAACAGAAGTGGATGAGGCTGGGAGGTTAGGCAGAAAGGCTTCTCACGCATGCCTGGCAGCCTCATGGTAACTCCGGCAAAGGCTTGTACGGAGGTCACCTAACCTGTACACAAAGCATTCTGCAAAGACAGCTGCCTAGCAGGGCCACCTCCCGGCAGCTCTCCTTGCAGCCTTGGACTGGCCCCACTCCTATTATTAATCACTGTGGCCAGGGATTGGTGTTTCAAAGTGTCTCATGTCATCCTCCTCGTCTTTTACCATCATGACCTTCCCCTTCCCTCCGTGGTCCTAACACAGCTTCCATGGCGTGTGTACTTCCACTGCAATGCCCTGCAGTTCTCAAATGCATATCGTGGTCCTTTGGAGACAGTATCTGAGGTTTCTTCTCCTTCTTCCTTTTTTCTTCTTTTCCTCTCCTTCTTCTCCTTTTTTTTTTTTTTCTAACTGAGACAGGGTCTGGCAATGCAGTTCAGGCTGGCCTTGAACTCACTTTGTAGCACAGGCTGGCCTCAAACTCGCAGAAACCCTCCTGCCTCAGCCTTTTGATTGCCAGGATTAGAGGCGTGTGCCACTACGCCCAGCCAGTGTGGGTTTATTCTGACACTCCTGAAGCAGGCTGGCGGGGAGGTGCCCTCTCTGCTTGAAAGCACCAGGTCTCTCCTGACTTACCAGGGCAAGGCTGGGGCCCTCCCATTTCCCCACAGCTGAATGGACCCTCCGGTTCTGCACGGATGGTGCTGCCAACAGCAGTACCTTCTCTCAGAGTGGTGGCTCTTGGCATCTCTAACCTCTGCCCATGCTGCTCTTGGCATCAGCCCCCTGGTCCCAAGAAACATGCTCCTAGGCACTCAGAGCTTTCTTTCAAGCTGAGTCCCCGCACTGCAATTCTTCCTACCCATAACAGACATTGTTGGGGTGGGAGTCGCAGTTCAAGCACTGCACTCCAGGGGAAGAAGCGTACATTGAAGTGCTTTATGGAGTGAAAGAGGCTTTCTAAACCACACAGCCACGCAAATACTGGCTTCATTATGACTGTGGAGAGGGCATAGGCACGAAAGACAATGGCCAAAGGGAGGCTGAGACAGGAGGGCCAAGCTCTCCTCCGAGCAGCCGGGAGCCGGTCTGAGCATGCGCTTCTCGCAGCCCTGCCGGCTACCCTCGCCTGCTCCGGGAGGACTTGGTTCCCATTATTGCGCCCCTAGCCCCGGCCCGGCTCACAGCCGGACCAGCCCTCTCTCTGCTCTAGTCCCCGAAATTGTGTCTTCAAGGCCCCGAAGCACAAGAGCCTTCAGTGGCCGGCCTTTGCCGTTAAATGTGACTCCTGACTGGGCTGCCCCGCCCACTGCTGGCAGCCGGCCGGTTCTCAGCCACGCGGAGGGATTCTGGGAGCGGAAACCAGCTAGCTGGTCGCCATCGCAAATGCTGCTGTGGATTTCCGGTCTCATGTCATCATTGGTCCACATTAAGAGTTCCTACATCTCAGGGCTTTTAAAATTCAATCTTTCTTATCTGCCTTCCACCCTGATTTCTTCCCATTGAAAACTGCTTTATTTTGTGTGCTTGTAGAAAAATCAAACTACATAAAGACATGAGAGAGAAGAATGTCTAGCCATTGAGACACTCTTAAAAAGACAAAATGACAGACAGGAGGATGAGAGTTAAGAACCTTTAAGCCACTTTCAGTTCTTTCTACAATAAATTCCTTTCACCTAGGAGAGGAACAGTTGTTCCTCTGTTGGAGGACTTTGTACAGGTGGCTGCCAAAGGTCCACGAGGTTCCCAGGGATACGACCATATAGAAAAGGGCTCAGCCCCAAGTCCTTCTTTTTTTTTTTTTTTTTTTTTGGTGGTACTGGGGATCGAACTCAGGACCCTGCCCTTGCTAGGCAGGCACTTATTCCACTGAGCTATATCCCCAGCCCCCTCCCCCCCCCCCAGGTCCTTCTTATCCTTCATTTTCCTTGGCCTGAATGGAAAGATGTCCCAAAGCATGAGTACAAACCCATTCTCTGCTGTTCCTACATATACTATGCTTTGGGGAGAAGGTCTGTGTTGTTCGCGGAAGGTGACAACCTTGTGTGCCTTCACCCACTGAAAAGTCCTTAAGGGGCGTGGCAGGTGCCCAGAGACAAGTCAGGAATACAAAGGCATGATCAGAACGGCTGAGGTGTTGAGATGCCACAGCCCAGACCCCTTGCTCTGATGTCCATGGTCGTTTCTCACTATCATCACAAGACTTTTTCTACATTTGAACTGGAATCCAGGCAAATGGGCCATGGAGTACATAGGGGATGTGCACCAAAATCCCCTTGATTTCTGACCAATTTTCTACAAATATCCACTCAGGGGTTCCACTTTCATGCACCTCTGAAGCTTGAATTCACTAGTAGGCATTTGGGTTCATATTTCTGACTGCAAGAACACGGGTGCACCTGCAGTGCCCCATTACTCCCCAGGAAAGTTCTTATTCTCTGATCCCACCACCAGTGTCACCTGTCTGTTTACCACTCACACAAGCCAGGGGTTGGGCCACTTCCTCTCTGTTCTCTTGTACAAAACACTATGCCTCGGCTCACAACTCCAAATGTCCAGAAGACAGCTTCTGTCGTAATCATAGCATAACCCACAGCTACATGGTTGCCACAACATAGAGGAAGCATCCACCCTGAATTTTAGAGAGTCATATTTATTACAATTAGCAAAACAGTATATTCTCCTTAAAGAAAATTTGTGTACATTTATTTAATTTTGCTAATGTTCTGATATATTTCCTACACAAATATTCTTCTTCCTGTACTAAGGAAATCTAATTTGAGGATGGGAGGAAAAAGCCATAAGAACAAACTTCAAGATAAATATCAGGCCAGCTGTGGTAGTGCACGCCTGTAATCTCAGCACTTGGGAGGCTGAGGCAGGAAGATCCTTGCGACTTTGAGGCCAGTCTGGGCTACAAAGTGAGTTCAGGGCCAGCCTGAACTACATAGTGAGACCCTGTCTTAAAAAGACAAAAAAAGAGATAAATATCAAGTAAACATGATCCTCTTCACAGTAAGACAATCAACAGTAAAGAAACTCAAGTACCAATAAACAGAATTGCTTGTCTCATAAACAATATAAATCATTACATCACAGAATCCCAAAAAATATTCCCTTAATTTCAATATTATAGATTAAAATATTGTAATGAATGTAACTGTTAGACACATTAAATTGTAATGATTTCTGCCAGGCATGGTGGTGTGTGCCTATAATCTCCACACTCAGGAGGATGAGGCAGGAGGATCACCATGAGCTTGAGGCTAGCCTGGACTACATAGTGAATTGAAGACCAGCCTGAATTACATAGAGAGACTCTGTCTCAGAAAAACAAAAACAAAAACAGAAAACAACCCCCCAAACTAAATTGTAATGATTTCATTTCAGTACAGAAAAATGAAACTCCCTGCTCTAAAGATGGCACAGAGCATTATGTAACTTTGCGGTCTAACTGCTTTCAAGTGGGACTGGTCAGATTTCAAAGGTTTGCGTAAACTCACTGCTTCCCACCACACACCATGGAGAATGTCAGAACAGCTTAGATGAGGGCAGAATAGGAGGCACTGAGGTGAATCCTTTGTTTCCAAAGTCTTCTCTGTTTGTGTGAGTGCGTGTGTGTGAGTGCGTGTGTAGTGTCTAGATGTGTCTATACTACTGTATAAATGTGTCTGTCTGATGTCCAAGAGCAACTTGGATTAGAATTGGGGGATATTTAACATAGCTTAGGTAACTTGGTCTTCTCTTTGGAGACACTGGGACTAAGCATCTTTTGGTGGTGACCAAGACCTGCTCTTGACCTGGGGTTGGGAGGGAGGAGCGAGAGCAGCCCTGGGAGGGAGATTCTCCCTCTGTCTCATCCCCTGACGGCTTTGACTCTGCAGGAGGAAGGTCCACGGGCCAGCTGCATTCTGCACAGCATTTGAAATGCTGCCTATGAACATTTTGTCATTTTCAACATAGACAAAACTTCCTTCTCTGAAGATTCCTCTCTCCCATGGAGAGAACAAACACACACAAAGATTGCCTATGGGATTTGGGTAGTTGGGTAATTTAAATAATCCAGTTATTGGCAATTCCAAGTGGCTACTATTATGCAAACATTCAAAATAGTCCTATATAAGCTTAAAAACTGCTCTAAAAATTTATTGAGCAGTAAACAATGATAAGAACTCAAATTCTTTGATAAATTTTTCTTTTTGGTCTTCTTGAGACAGGGTCTCGCTATGCAGTTCAGGCTGGCTGTGAGCTCACTTTGTAACCCAGGCTGACCTTGAACTCGCAGCAATATTTTTGCTCAGCCTCCCGAGTGCTGGGATTGCAGGTGTGCGCCACCACGCCCGGCTCTGGTCATCACTGTTGCACTGTAACATGTAATACACAAACGCTCAAACCACAGCACTCTGTGCCTGGCCTCCATAGTCTACGTTCTCACATACAAAATGTTCACTGCAGCCAAGCAGCCACCCCCCACCCCGAGGTCCAACTCATTCCAGTGGCAACTTTCAAGTCTAAGTCCACGTCTCATCTAAGTCAGTGTGAATCCCACAGCCAGACCCCTCCGGCTCACATCGAATGGGCTGTGCCCTTCCAAACTGCAGGGATGGGGCAGCGCAGGGCAGACGGCTCACCGCAGACAGACTGACATGGAAAGAGTCACTGGTTCCTCTCAAATCCGAAGCCCAACAGGGTGTTCCCCAGCGACCTTCCCTGACTACAGGCTCCACCTCTGGTCTCATGGGAGTCGGGCTGGGCCCACAGGCTCCGCAGTGGGCTGTCCACCCAGCAGTACTCAGGCCCTGGAGTCAGGTGCTGCAGCTGTGCTGGGGTTGCTCCAGCTGAGGTCCCAGGGTGGCTCTGCCCACCTGATCTCACCCAAGGTTCACCCGGTCCCTGCTGCGTACCGAGGGCCACTGGGTTCTGCGTGAAGGGCCTGCTCCAAGGCCGTTCCTGTCCTGAAGCCCTCGCCCCTGAACACCACTGCTTGGGACTGAGTTCGACATGCAATCCGAAGGGACGCAAACTTTCAAACCATAGCATGTATCATCTGTGCCCTCCTTTGTTTACCTTTTGTGGTACTAGGGAGAGTTCACACTAAATGGCATCCACACCCCTTTTTTATTCAGAGACAAGAGCTTGTTAAATTGTTAAGTTGCCCAAGCTGGCTCCAACTTGGGACCCTCTCACCTCAGCCTCCCAGAGTGCTGGGATCACAGGCATGTGTGCTATCTTTAAAATCCACTTTTAACTCTTCAAATTATAAGGTTCAAACCTATGTGGTGGTGGAAAATACACACCAGTCTCTGTCCATTCAGATTACCATCACAAAATTCCTTTGGGAAACTCACAAATAACCAAATGTATTGTTATCCGTGGGCAGGCTGAGACAGAGGAGCTGCAGACAGAGCTGTGTCTGGTGAAGGCTGCTGCCTGCTTCACAGGGATGCTCCCACCCATGTCCCCGCACGATCAGGGACAGCCAAGTGTCCCTGGGCCTCTTTCACAGGGGCCCTGGTCCCATTAGTGAGAGTGGAATTGCTCACCAAAGAGCACCACCTCCTAACACTGCCACAGTAAGGTTAGGTGGCAGCATAAAAGATATCTTAGATGTGGGATTTATATTTTACAGAGTTTTGATTGGTTGGGGTTTTGGGGGATTTTTTTGGATTTTTTGTTTTTGAGAAAAGTTCTGTTATATAGTCCAGGCCAGCCTTGCACTTCCGATGTAACCCAGACTGGCCTCAAACTCACAATCCTCCTGCTTCAGCCTCCCAAATGCTGTGCTTATAGTTGTGCCCCACCACATCTCTCTTGCATTCTATATATATATATTTATTTTTTTAATTTCATTTGTTTGTTTGTTTGAGCTAGAGATTAAGCCCAGAGCCCAGAACATGTACTGAGCTATATCCACAGCAAAAACAAAAGCCTGGAAACCCACACAGCACAGGGAAGCAGGGTTCTGACTCTCTCCCAGCAGTGAGTTTCATCTTTCCCCTACGCTGCTCTGAGGAGGAGGTGGCCCCTAAATGCCCACAGGATCTCTGGCAACTCCAGGAGTCCGGCTCACACTTGGTTTACAGTTATTTTGGCTTTGTATTTTTGATGAGGGATGTACTTTCTATCTGATCATTCCTTTAGGCCTTGAACATCTGTGATATCTACAAGGACTGATCAAAAAACACGGTGTATTTAAATAAAAATGTATTATAGTACAAGACACATTGCCAGTAATCCCCCTCAAAAACTCACCCTCTCTTCAAATACACTTAGTCCATTGTTTTTCCTACCTTCTGGAGGGAGGGAGGGAGGGTTGTATTAAACCAGAGGTTTGGACATTTGTACAACACTAGTGGGATGTATTTGGGGGAAGCAGAGAGAGCGCCAAAGAGGGTGGAAGGAAGATTTATTCTGAAACAGAATTGGTTTGAAAAACAGAGAAATTGCATACCCTAGTCTTATTAACTATCATTTTAAAATATTTTTGTGGTTTTTTTTTTCATTTGTTTGTTTGTTTGTCTTTTTGAGACAGGGGCTGACTATGCAGTTCAGGCTGGCCTTGAGCTCATTTTGTAGCCCAAGCTGGCCTCAAACTCACAACAATCCTCCTGCCTCAGCCTCCTAGAGCTCTGATTACAGGTGTGCGCCACAACGCCTGGCTGGTTTCTGAGTTTAAAACCCGGAAACTTGTTCTTGGGGAGGGAAAGAAATTCGTAGGGGTTAGTGGTTTTGCTGTCATTGTTTTCTGGGCCTTCCAGGCCACGTTTTCATCTTCATTCAACAACTATGCACCATGCCAGATATTGTGCCAGCCATGGAAGAACCACAGCAAGCACGAGGAGCAGGACCTCTGTCCTTGGGGGAAGCTCTGGTCTAGAACTCCCAAGGATGGCTGGACTGTGCTCCTCACCATTGACAACACGAGTGATTCTCAGGGGAGAAAAGGACTCCTCAATGAAGTATGAATACAAATCCAAGTTTGCAATACAACCTTAAGAAAATTTGGATAGCACTGCTTCTATTGTGCAATAGTAATGGAAAGAAGAACCAGGCACTTGTTTATAATAAATATATAAGCAGGGCACTAGCTACCCTTCACATCCTTGAGACACAGTACCCGGCACCCACAGCTCAAAGGAGGAGAGGTTTAATCTCACTCATGGTTTCAGTCCATGGTAACCTGGCTCCAAGGCCAAAACCCCACACAGGAAGGAACTCTCAGAGCAGAGTTGCTTGCTTTGTGGTGGCAGGAAGCAGAGCAGAGGAACAGTGCCAGAGTGGAAGTGGTGAGCGGCCACACGCAGTGCCCCAGACCACACCTAGGCCTGAACTCTGCTAACCTGCCAGGCACTGCTTAATGCAGTGATGTTGACAGGAGATTCTGAACTTGATATTTTCACTTCTGTGACCGTTTCACTTTACTGATTGAATTAACATCAGCTCCAGGTATGTCGTGATCATTTGCCATGAACAGAACACCACACCCCCCATAAGGCAGCTGTCTCTTTTGCCTTGGGGAAAGGGGAGCCAGGCTAAACTGTGCCCCCCAACAACAACCCTACTCTTCACACAGTGAAGCTCACATCTGCCTGGGAAGAGACGAGGCCCTGTGAGCTGCTGAGGGATGCAGTCAGGACATGTCCCCAAAATGTGGTTCTGGCCTATTCTCTATTTTGAGTGACAGGCACTGAAAAGACAGTAGGAGTGAGAACACCCTGATCTTCCATTTCTCAGAAACTGGAGATGAGCCCAGTTGTGGTGGTGCACACCTGTAATCTCAGCACTCAGGAGGAAGGAGGATTGCTGTGAGTTCAAGGCCAGCCTGGGCTGAAACCCTGTCTAAATTGCAGGGGAAAAAAAAAGCAGAAAATGAAAAGCTCTGGGGGATGTAGCTCCATGGTAGAGAACTAGCCTAGAACGGGCAAGGCCCTGGGTTCAGTCTCCAGAATCACCCCACAAAAAAGCAGGAAATAAAACCTGCACATGAATGATGTCCTCCTGCTCCAGAAGGAAAGTAGCTCTCCGCTCATCAAGGACAGGAAGTTGAGGCTGGGGAAAACATGTAGACTTTATTGGACCATGCTCCAGCCTTCCCAGCCCCTTGTATGCCCAAATACCCTACCCCACCATGCTGCCTTCTCCTAATTCAGTACTGCTTGTTTGTTGTGCTGGGGACTGAACCCAGGGCCTTCCCAAAGAGCTGCATCCCAGGCCTTTTTTATTTTGAAACAGTCTTGCTAAATTGCTAAACGGACTGGGTTTAAACTTGTGGCACTCTGACCTCAGCCTCCCAGAGCACTGGGATTACAGGTGAGCACCACCCTGCCCGGCCATAACTCTTGCGTGTTAACTCAGTGGATCTGGGGGTCACTTCCTTGTGAAGGCTCACGTGCCGATAAAACTGTTGCAAGTGAATTCACACCCGCGTCTCCGAAAACCCTTCCCGGGCGTTGGGGCAGCATGGGGGCGAGGGGCTGAGCGAGTCTACACCTAGGAGCGGTGGGCAGTTGTAGTGTGGGTTGGTTGGGAGGAGGCGGTGGGCAGCTGTGTCCACCCTGCCAGAAAGGCCTGGACATGAACTCTGCAGTGACCTGGCACCAGCCACATGGACCTGCTCAAGCTCGCTCTGCTTCCAGCCCAACCAGGACTGCCGCGCCTTCCTCCCAGATATGACCAGCTGCCACTTACAAGCAGCATTTGGTACCGGTTATGACTCTGAGAGCCCAAACATCCATGCACCCTCAGTGTCCTTGGTCAAAGATGTCACCATAGAAGAAGGGGACTCAGTACCTCCTGGTGCTCAGTTCATACAGATGTGGTGCATCCAGAATTCTGCAGCAGAGGGCTGGCCCCTGGAGGTGTGTACTAAATATGTCGGAGAGCCCCAGAGCCCCAGAGGTGATGGGTGCCTGCACCCAGATGTGCAGCCCCAGCAGAGCGGGTGTGTGTCAGGAACGGTGGCCACATGCACTGCCACGGGACTGTATGCAGGACTGTCACCTGAGTGACTCCGTGTGCAGGGGTAGGCTGTCATCCTTCCCACATGCAGCCACACGGCAAGGTGGAAGGGAACTTCAACCCATGTCCCTCTCCTCCAAAGAACCAACAATCATGAAAACAATTTAAAAAGCCAGGCACGGCGGTGCATGCCTGTAATCCCAGCTCTCGGGAGGCTGAGGCAGGAGGATCATTGGGAGTTCGAGACCAGCCTGGGCTGCAAAGTGAGCTCAAGCTCAGCTCCCCTCGGAAATACATAGCGAGACCCTGTCTCAGAAAGACACATACAAAAAACTTAAAACACTCTGGGGTCAGGGTTCCACTCAGTCAGCAAGAACACATGGGCTCTTGCTCCTGCCCAAACCAGGCAGGTCAGGATGGACCTCCCCAAGGGCCAGGGATACAGCTCAGTGGCACAAGTGCCTGCTGGCAAGTGCAAGGTCCTGAGTTCGATTCTCAGTACCAAAAAAAAGGGAGCTGGACCTCCCGAAACTCCGAGAATCTGCCCCAGCAGTCCTGCAAATGACATTAGCAATGACTTAGAGTAAGCTGACAGAAGTAACCTCGAAGGAGCCCCCCACAGGCAGGTGGAGCGCTGACCAAGACTGCCAGAAGTAGGGGCAATGGTGATCTTATGCTACCCACTGTGCACAAGGAGCTGCTGTTTCACAGCCACACGGCAAAAAGCCCTCTCCTTTTTTTAATTAACCCATGTGAACCCTCTTATTTATTCAAACCAATCATAATAAAAGTAAAAAAAGACAGGTATATGGGGGGAAAAAGAAAGATCCTAATTAGCTGGACATGGTGTTGCACACCTGTAATCCCAGCACTCAGGAGGCTGAGGCAGAAGGATTACTCCCAACTGGAGACCAGCCTGGGCTACAAATGAGACCCTGTCTCAAAAAAACAAAACAAAACAAAAAAGAAAAGAAAAGAAGGAAAGAGAGACAGAGAAAGAAAAAGAGAGAAAGAAGGAAAAAAGGAAAGGAAGAGAGAAAGAGAGAAAGAGAGAAAGAGAGTAAGAGAGAAAGAGAGAAAGAAAGAAAGAAAGAAAGAAAGAAAGAAAGAAAGAAAGAAAGAAAGAAAGAAAGAGAGAGAGAAAAAAAAAAAACCCTAACTGACATGAAGGTCACATTCTGCCTCCCCTACAACAGGAACAGTATTTTCAACAGAAAACAGCAGCAACTGAATTCAATGCTGATTTTATTCCAACTAAATAAAGCAGTGCACAACCTGAACTAAAAGGCAACAGTGAAGAAGTGAGGGTTTTCTGTTAAACCGCCCTCCACACCGCTCCTTTGTTAGGAGGGCCAACAAATTTCATGCAAAGTAACCCAGGAAGCAGGATCCATTGTGGGAGGGTGGCGTCTCATCTCTCGGCTGCCTTCAGCATGGCCCCTCTTGGATGACTTTAATGTCCTGCCTCTCCTCCCTGCAGATGGAAACACACGGACACAGTATCACTTCCTGCCACACCGGATCCGGCCCACTATTTGCACTTCAAAGGCCCATGTCACTATAGACCGGACTCCTGCCAGGGCTGCCTTTCCTTAATCAAGTGTCAGCTACATCTAGGAGCTCTGGAGGGCGGAAGTCCTCACCTTCCCCACGCTGCCATTTGCCCCCAAGCCCGGGGCATGGGCTCACAGCCTGAGACTCAAGGAGAAGGCAGAGGCTCCGAGAAGACTGAGTCCCAGGACGGACCCCGAGGGCACAGTCACACGGCTGGTGCGGACATGCAGGGCAGCGAGCACCTTCACTGCTCACTGCTTCCCAGCTGTGGCATAGAGGGTGCCAGGCCCCTGCACATATCCTCTGAATTTAAAAGAAAATGTAACATTCCACGGGGTTTAACTATTAAATGCACGCTTCAGACCTTCTCACACACTGGTGTGAAGGCTTAGGTCACTTTTGATTTTTACCCTCTTTTTTTTTTTTTTTTTGCGGTACTGGGGATCGAGCTCAGGACCCTGCGCTTGCCAGGCAAGCGCTTATTCCACTGAGCTATATCCCCAGCCCCTTGATTTTTACCCTCAAGGAAGGATTCATGATCACCGAGAAAGCCCAGTTCAAGATAAGAAAGAAAAGCATGCTGGAGAGCAGCCGGGCTACATTACCAGATCTTCGCGCACAGCTGACACTCGTTGGCATAGGTCAACAGGTCGCTCCCACACACTGGGTCCAGGTTCTTGGTACACGCTGGTAAGTGGTACCGAGCACAGTTTGGCTGGAAAAAGAGAAAAGGGAGAGAAATTAGAGGATGATTTGAGACACACTTGGTTTTTTGTTTTTGTTTCATTTGGCTTTTTGAGGCAGGGTCTCACTTTGTAGTCCAGGTTGGCCTTGAACACTCAGCAATCCACCTGCCTCAGCCTCCTGAGTGCTGGGGTTATGGGGGTGCATCATCATGCCTGGATAAGAACACTTGTTATAAAACAGCTAAGCAGGGGACAGTATCCAAGTCTTCTTAGAGCTCTTAGAAAGATCCCACACAACTATTTCTATTTCCACACAAAAATACAGGATTTTTCATATGTACAAATTATATTTGATGTTGATTCAATCATTTAAAACATGCTACATTAAAAAAGAAAAGGACTTCAGAGGCTGGAGATGTAGCTCAGTGGTAAAGGGCATGCCATGATTTGCATGCATGAAGGCCAATGCCTGTGATCCTGCCTACTCTGTAGGCTGAGGCAGGAGAATCACAATGTGAGGCCAGCCTGAGCAACTCAGTGAGCCACTGTCTCAAATAAAATTTAAAAAGGGTTGGGAGATGTGGTTCAACACTCCCTGAATTCAACTCCCAGTACCACAAAAAGAAAAAAAAAAGAAAAGACCTCAGGAATTTTAATCTGATTCTTAAAATCTCAGAGCCGGCAGTGGTGGGGCACGCCTGTAATCCCAGCATTTCCGGAGGCTGAGGCAGTAGGATCCTTTGGAGTTTGAGACCAGCCTGGGCTACAAAGTGAGCTCAAAGCCAGCCTGAACTGCATGGTGAGACCCTGTCTCTAAAAGACAAAAAAAAAAAAATCCAAAACATGCCATCATCCCTACTTTCACAGCCTCTGGCTTTGTAACTGCCACTTGACTGCAGCCTCCAGGTGGGTGTTCTGCTAACTTCCCTTAGCATAAGGGCAGGTCCAGAGCTGGCCCTGAAGTTACAGTTTTAATGGTGCCCTCATGCACACACGTGTGCGCACGCGCGCACACACACGCACACACACACACACACCAGAAATATGTAGAAGTCCTAATCCCTAGTACCTTGGGATGTGGTCTTATTTGGAGATAGGGTCTTTACAGAGGTAACCAAATTAAAATAGTCATGAGAGAGGGCTCGATCCAATACAACCAGTGTCCTCATTAAAACGGTGGAGTTTGGAGGTCGCCACCGACAGAAGTCCAGGCGGAGAGGAGGGCAAGGGATCAGATGAGCCGAGGAGGCCACCGGACACTAGGACATCAACCTGGGCAGGTTTTCCTCTCAGCCCTTGGGAGGAGCCAGTGCTGCTGACACTGTTAGTTTAAATTTCAGGCAACCAGAATTGGTTTTGTTTTTGTTTTGTTTTGTTTTGTTTTTATTTTAAAAGTAAAACACTGAAAACATATTAACAAACAGACAGCCACTTACAAAGTAGCATAAGAGTAGTACAATCAAAACTGAATTACAGACAAGGTGATAGGGAATTAACAATGGTTGTAATACATATTGATAACTTCGAAGTGTATACTCAGGAAAACAAACATAGACATGCAAGACTGATCAAACAGCTAATCATTAACTGTTCCTTACAATAAAGCAACAGAAGTCAGTAGTACAACTATGTTAGCCATCCTGCATATACATACATACATGCATAATTATCCCTTTCTTCCTTTTCTCCTTCCCCTCATCCTAGTTGCTCTTTACTTTTGAGCAGTTTCCTTTCATTTCACAGTGTTTATTATATGTCCTAATTTATATCCACACTTCTAGGTTCTTACACTGGTGGGACAATATGTCAAGCAGCCAGAATTGTGAGAGGACTGCTGTGGGCCACCTAGTTTGTGGTACTTTACAGCCCTGATTCGGGGTCCTGGAACCCATTCCTCTGCCAGAGAGGCAATAAATGTGGCTCATCAGCCGGGCCAGGACCAGTCACACTAATCAGACTCTGATGAACAGAGCCCCAGTTTACAAGAGGTTAAATATATGGCTGGTTCTGCTTGAATCTTTTGTTATAAACAAGATCTTGCTATGTAGCCCAGGCTGGCCTTAAACTCATGATCCTCTTGCCTCAGCCTCCTGAGCATCCTGTATTATAGACATGTGCCACGGTGTCTGCCTCTTTCTAAGTAAATGGTGACCTCCTTTCCTTGCCTTGCCTTGGTGTAAAAGAAGTCACCCCATCTCAGCAGTGAATAAATGGAACACACTTTCTATTGCTGTCACTTGGATTTATAAAGACAAAGCCACACTGGCCATGGGCCAGGCCCAGAAATGAAGAAGGCCTCCCTGAGTCCTTCTGTGCTGCTGCTGGGGTCAGGATCCTAACCATCTTTTGGGTAGGAGACAAAGGAGACAGCCTGGGACAGCAGAGCTGGGCACTGGTACTTTGAGTCACTGTGACTTTGGCTGGATCCAAGTAATACAAAGGGTGAGACCTTTCTTTAAATATCTCAACTAAGTAGAGTTCTGTGTTCTCTCTCTGCAAACCCCATCCACAGCACACCCCTATGAGCTCTACTCCCAGGGTCCTTAAAGCAAGGTCTCCCAATGGTGACACCGTTCACATTCTGGACCACATAATCCTTTGCTGTTATGCACAGTAAGATCCTTAGCAGATTCCCTGTGCTCCACCCACAGGTACAGGTGATAAATCCTCAGGATAACCAAAGCCCACGCTCCAATGTGTGCTGGGAATAGTCTCCCCTAGGTGACACCCAAGGCTCTGGAACACAGTGAGAATTTAAAAGACCTTTGCAAAACAACTTAGTTTTTAAAAATCTTTCCCCTGTTATTTACAGTTGTTTCATCTACACATACCTCAGTAGCAGTTTTATAGCAATGTGTCTTTTAGCAAGTTTTTCTAAACTATGAGACAGTTCTCACACAAATGGTGACTCTAGCTGGGTAGGCGGCACACACTTGTAGTTCCAGCTGCTTCAGGGGCTGAAGCAAGAGGGCTGCAAGTTCTAGGCCGGCGTAGGCAGCTTAGAAAGATCCATGGATGGGTGAGTGGATGGATGGATGGATGGATGGATGGATGGAGATAGATAGACAGACAGGGCTGGAGATGTTGCTCAGAGGTAAAGCAGGCCCGGGTACCACCAAAAAAGTGGCTTTCTTTCAACTCATGTTTATGGGTTTTTTTTGTTTTTTTTTTTTTTTTTTTGCGGTACTGGGGATCGAACTCAGGACCCTGCGCTTGCTAGGCAAGCGCTTATTCCACTGAGCTATATCCCCAGCCCCTGTTTATGTTTTTAAAAAAATTTAGTGTAATACAAGGTAATACTAGTAGATATTAATAAGTAAAATACAGAAATCACTCTTCTATGAAAAAATAAAACAAAATTTTATAGCAAAATAATTAAAGAATAGCAATAATTAATACATTGTGTATCACAGTCTTAAGAGAACGGCCAAAGTGTTCCTCAGAGTACAGAAAACAGATAAAAAGGACTCTCCCCTACAGTGAAGAAACAAATACCAGAACACAACTTTCTTTTCAGTGAACTAAAAGAGGCTAATAACATAAATGAAAAAATTATCATAAATGTTAAAATCGCTCTGAAAGAACAAGTAGGTAATTTGGGGAACCACTCAGATCCCCTCTTCCTGCTCGTCTGCCTCCTGTTCTGCTTTTTCACCCTGAGGGTCCTTTGCTCTGTGATTAGGAGAGGACTGGGGCCTAAAGCTTAGGCCCAGGACCCAGCTCTGCGGGCAGCTCCGCCTCAAGGGGGCAGCACTTGCCTGGCATCCATCCCAGACTTGCGGAACAAAGTGGAGGGACTCCTGGGGGAGACGTGACCCGCCACGTACACGACCGCAGTCTCCAGCCGAGGGGGTAAGGTGATGTGGAACTCGGTTAGAGAAAGGAGAGGGTCATCTTTTGCAAGATGCTTAAGTGGACAGTGGTCCGGTGAGTTTCTGTTAACAACTGCGATCTGTAGGAAGCCAGACTGCTACCTAGTGACGTCCAGGAACCCAAAACAATAACCCCTTTAACAATCAGCCCCTGGGCCTGAATATAGCTCAGCGGCAAAAACGCTTGCCAGGCAAGCCTGAGGTCGTGAGTTTGACTCCTGGTACCAAAAAAAACAATCAGCCCCCACAGACTTCATTGATAACTGACAGTGTAGCCGGGCGTGGTGGTTCACACCTGGAATCCCAGCACTTGGGAGGCTGAGGCAGGAGGATCACTGGGAGTTGGAGGCCAGCCTGGGCTACATAGGGAGACCCTCTGTCTCAAAAAAACAGAACAAAACTGACAGCATCCCTAACTTTTGTCCTTGATTCTAAGTTGGGACCAACCCGTAAAGCCATCGTCGCTCAGTCCTGTAGGATGCCCACTTCGCTGACAACAACCTGCAGCCCCTCTGAGCCATCAGCCTGCATCAAGCCCACTGAAGCCCTCCTTCCCCTTCCCACCTGAGCCCTCCTGCTCCACACCCTGCCCCGGGGCCTCCCCCAAATGGCAGGCAATGGAACCACTGCTACAGTGGCTCTGGACAGAGCCTCTGCTCTCTGCACTGATAGCCACAGAACTGAACGTGATGTCTAGTATAAAACAGAACTACCAGGCAGAGAACTCTGGGATCGCTGAAGGAAATATTAAAGCAACCGCTGTGAGATGGAGACTGAGCGACTCTGAACTAAACTTTCCACTTCTGTCTATTCCAGAAGGCCTGCCGGGGCTGCTTCTAAAGCACTGTTCAGAAAGGCAGGGCAGGCCCTCACCTGGCTGGCACCCATGCACCAAAGCAGAAACTTCCCACTTACCTCTCTAGGCCCACTGCGCACCCGCTGCATAGAGGCTACAAGAAGAAAACAGACATTTTACTTATGGAATTAAACAGGAATTTTGCTCATAAGGGTCTTTTGAAAACATTGTGGTTTATACACACCTTCTTCCTTTCTTATTTTTTCGGGGGTGTTGTCGTTGTTTTGGGATTTTTTTGTTTGTTTGTTGTTTTTCTGAGACAGGGTCTCACTGTGTAGTTCAGGCTGGGCTACAATTTACTTTGTATACAGCCCAGACAAGCCTGAAACAGCGATCCTCCTGCCTCACCCTCCTGAGAGAGGGGATTACAGGTGTGCACCACCACGCCTTTCTCAACTCAACCTCTTTCCATGCCCCCCCTAAAAAAGATCCCCCCACCAGCACTTTAAAAGAAAGAACATTTGGTTCTGTTCCTTTAAGGTTTAGTTGAAAAACGACTCTGAAGCTAAGTTACAAATGCTGGGAAGCAACAGTAAATGAGAGTCTTTGCCTCTATGACTCAGGGTAATAAATATAAAACACTGCAGGTGTTAGCTTGGGGTCAGCAGGGGAGACAGGTCTCGCTTTGCTGTTCAGGCCAGCCTCGAACTCTCTATGTAGTCCAGGCTGGCCTCAAACTCAGCCATCTTCCTGCCGCAGCCTCCCATGCTGGGATGACAGGTCTGCGCCCTCAAGCCCAGCAGGTGTTAGCGTTTAAACTCCACCTTCTACTGGGTGAAATCTGGCTAGAGGAAGGTCGCTCCGTTAAGCGCACTCCCAATTCCAGCACATTTTCCCAGGGTCAGTTGGGTCCCTGGGTACAAAAAACCCAGCTCCTGCTCCAGGGCACCAGAAAATCTGCTTCAAGAGAGGAGCAGCAGAGGGCCAGAGTCGCCTAGGAGGGACAGGAAGGGAGCCCAGGGCCGCCCAGCCCAGTGCGCCAGCCCAGCTGCGGATCGGGCCGGCCGGGAACCTCCGGGAACGGGTGCGCGGACCATCGCCAAGGTCGCCCGGGGCTAAAGGACTGGCGCAGCGGCAGAGGATTAGGTCGCATCTTCGCGGTCTTCGCCATCCAGGCCCCCTGCGGGCCTCACCTGCTAAGTTTCCCGCCAGGAGCAGCAGCACCCAGCACAGCACCGCTAGCGCCATCACCCCTGCGCCTTTGCTGCCACTTTCGCCGCCACCTAGAGACGCCGGCGGTTAGGTGTACCGCGGAGGCGTGGCCTTGTCTGGGGGCGTGGCCTGGTTTGGGGGCGAGGCCTTTGCTTGGTGGACGGGGCCTGATTCTGTAGGCGGGGCTTTGTTTCGATGTGCGGGGGACTGGGCAGGGCGATCTCGGGGGCAGGGCTATAGGGGCGGGGGGCGGGGCGGGGTCCGAGGGCAGGGCGGGAGTGAGGAAGCCGGGAGAGCCTCTCAAGCTGCGTAGGTGCCGCGGACCGAGGGGAGACTCGGGAAGGAGGGGCCGGAGGGTGCGTCGGCGGCGGGCGTGGGGAGCCCCGACACGGCTGTCTCCTGAGGTCCTGCGCCGTTGAGGTCCACACATGCGCCTGCGCTCGGGAGGCTCCCAGGAGGAGGGAGCGGGCCGTGGGGACCCCTGACCGGCTCCTGACGTGCGGGAGCTACGATTTCCGGGAGCGGCGGGGTCGGAAATGGCGACCCACAAGGGCGCTGGGGCCGAGAGCTGAGAAGAGAGGCGCGAGGAAGACTTTGGGCACCGGCCCCCAGGGCCAAGGGACTGACTGAGAGGCCGCGGCTAGCACCCCGGGGACTCAGGGGTGTGGGGTTTTATTTCTGCGGTTTCAGTAGGAAGTCGGTGCGGGGTCGAACCCAGGACCTCAGCATGCTAGGCAAGTGCTGCACCATGGGTTACACCCTTAGCCCTTTTAACATTTTGAGCTCACCAAGTTGCCCAGGCTTGTCTCGAACTCGCTGTCCTCCTGCTTCAGCCCTGAGTAGCTGGGACTGCAGGCGTGAGCTCTCACGCCAGGCACCAGTGGGGGTTTTGAGCAAAGGAATATCCCTGATGTGCCTTTAATAGAAGGGTGAAGGTTAGAACAGAGGGGAGAGCCCGGCTTGGTGGCACACTCCTGTAATCCCAGCACTGGGGAGGCTGAGGCAGGAGGATCGCCGTGAGTTCCAGGCCGGCCTGGGCTATATACTGAGTTCAAGGTCAGCCTAAACTACGTTAGTGAGACCCTGCCTCAATAAAATAATAATAAACGGAGGGTAGGCAATTGAGGCGGCTTTTCTGCGATCCATGCAAGAATGAAGGTGATCTGGATTAGTGTGTACAGGCCAAGGCAGGAGTGCAAGTTTGACTTCAGCCTGGGCGATTTAGTAATTTAGCAAGTAAGACCCGGTCTCAAAAAATAAAAGGTGCTCTAGGGATGTTGCTCAGTGCGTGGCCCGGGCTCAGTCTCCAGTACGGAGAGACATTAGAGGACCTTATGAAAACATGACCACCTACAAGCCCAGGACTGGATCTCAGGAGAAACCACCCTGGGGACCCCATCAGGTCATTGGACTCCAGGTCACTGATAGAACTAATTGTCCTTTAAATCACTCAGTCGGTGGCATTACTAACGTGCATGTATCACCAATGTAAAAAAAAAAAATCCTATGTAAGTATCCTTTTTATTAAGAGAGTTAAATTTTCAGCAGTTTAACAAATGAAGACAAGCTTATTCTGAGAGAAACACGTATGTCAGCGTCCTCCAGCAGTAACATACAGTATTTGAGAATATTTATTTGCAATGTTTTCTTTAGGAGGCTCCCAGTGACCCTATTCACTGATTTTGAGTACATATTTGGGTAGCTAATCAGCACCTCTATGAGAGGAGGGTTTTTTAATTGTCATTTTGTTAATGTTTTGCCTGTCCTAGGTAATGGATAGGTATCACCAACTTGACTGACAACTATCGTGTGGAAAAAATATTTACCATATTATCCAGCTTACCAATGATTGTTTATATACTGGTTAAAAATGTCACCGTGTGCCCCACTTTTATACAATAGTTTTAATTTATACAATAAGTCATTATATCTCAAAAAAGTTAAAAACTAAGCTAAGACAATACCACTTTTCTTCAGCTTTTACAACGTGTGTGCAAGTTTCTCACTGGGACAAAGCAGAGAGCAGACAACACCGTGTGAGATGGTAGCATGAGGTGAAAACACTTGTGAGGCTGCCATGAATGTCTGACGAATGGGCAGGCCTCTCGTATCAACAATACAATTCCAATAATAAAGTAAAAATTTCCTTGTTCATCTCTTAAATTTCTTTGCCCTTAGTTGTCCACATTAGTATCTGTGAGAGGTGAGGTTTGGTTTGTTTGTTCGTTTGTTTGTTTCAGTAGAGGAATTTATGGAGGAAATGGGACCGGGATAGGAATAGCTCCTGTGAGGCAAGATGGTCCCGAATGGGTCGCCCCAGTGAGAGGTTCAGACATAGAAATTGTGCACAGAAGGACAGCAAGTGAGTGCATTTGCAGGTGCTCTGTGTGTGTGTGTGTGTGTGCTTCTTATGCCTAGGTCTCAGGTGCTGGGTGCGGTGGCAAAGCTGGAGCCTGAGCCCAGCTGCTGTCGCAGCGGAAAGGACAGCACACCACAGGCACAGCGTCCACGCAGGGACAAGCCCACCTGCTCCTCCCGGCCTCTGCGTCCCCTGCACATCCTGTGGCAGGTCCTTCAGAAGTCAGCTTGTGACACGGAAGGCCGCAGAGCCAGATGTCACAGTGCACAGGGTGGCGGGTGTTCTAGAGCCCATGCCACCATCCTGGCCCCCCGGAGACCTTGGCAACGTACGCACAGGGACAAGAACACAGCGTGCTGAGTGACCGCAACACCACTCCTGGCCGAGTCTGGCCGGCCACCTTTGAAGCCTGGGAGTAGCTGCAATGAGTGTGAGTGCTTCTGTGAGTCACTGAGTTCATTCTCTGAACAGCAGCCATAAAATAGAGGTGCTTTGTTTTGCTGAAGATTCTTATCAAGGATTGACAGAATGACATTTATTGGGAGAGTGTTTGGGACTTGCCTAACACACTCCAGGCCCCGGGTGCCGTCACCAGCACCAGAAGATGACAGAAGACCATTGGATTTCCCTACCAAATAATGTCGGTCATATAGCACCTATAAGAAAGTGTACATACACACTCAGGCCCCAGGAACACAGCACTGAGCATGGGCTGGGTGGCAGCGAGAGGAGTTAGGGAGGATTTCCGACAGAAAACAAAAGCCATGAATTCCTCAGGAGAGACCTGGCATAAATTTATGTGGGTAGCAGCTGTCTATGAGATTTAATTCCAGAATTAATAAACCTTAGAAATATTTAAAATTAAAAAATATTTTACTCTCTAATTTTTTTTTTTTTAATGAAACAGTCTCATTCAGACTGGCCTTGAACTCACTATGTAGCCCAGGCTGACCTCAGATTCACAGCACTCCTCCTGCCTCAGCCTCCCAAGCACTGAGATTACAGCCTTTTTCCTTCCTGCCTGCCCTTCTTTAGGAATGTTTTATACCATGGTGCTTCTTCACAGTTGTCTCAGTGCTTTCTAGCCAAGGGCAAGGGCCAATAGATGATCTCGGGAAAGGGCCGGCCAGTAAGTACTTCAGAGCCCTTGGGTGTGCAGTCTGTCGGACCCTGCAGCTCGGCCTCTGTGTGGAGGACCAGCACAAGCCAGTGAACGGAAAAAAAAAAAAAAAAACAAGCCAGTGAACGGGCAGGGCTGCCTTCAGTGCCCCCCGAGGAGGGCCAGGCAGCAGCTGTGCCTGAGCCCCGGCAAGACGTCCAAGTGTATGTGGCAGTGCTGACTGCACCTGTTTGCCACAGAGTAAAGCCAGGTCAGTCCTCGCGGGCATCCGCCCTGCTTCAGCTACTCACTGCCGATGAGGTAGCCACCGCCCAAAGTGAAGAATCATTTGATAAAGTGTCCAGACAATTTAGGAAAAATAAAATACTTTTTCAGTTTTATTATCTGGTTGCTTCATTCAAAATTAGTTGGTTTTTTTTTTTTCTGGAGTTTGTATGGAGACAGGGTCTTGCTGTGTAGTCCAGGTTGGCCTTGAACTCACTGTATACACCTGGCTAACCTCCAACTTGAAATCTTCCTGCCTCAGCCTCCTGAGTACTGGTTGTGCGCCACCATACCAGCCTCAAAATCATTTTTATTTCATCCTGAATTACTGGCTCACTATGTCTATAGAAGTCTGGCTTATCAGAAACCGGGTATGGTGGCACATGCCTGTTTATTGGCCCTGCCCAAGACCCACTCAGCCCTTATGGCGACGGCTCAATGCCGAGACACGATGGTGCCTAGCCCCCCTTTCCCAAAAACCCCTGTGGTTTCTCTTACCCAGCTGCCCTTGCCAAAGCCCGAGAAGGATAATCCAATCCCTCCTTACCATGACACCTGGAACCACCTACCTCAGCTACTCTGTGGCCCCTCCCCTCGGAGTACATATAAGCTCCAACCCTGTTCTTTGCAGAGAGCCAGCACAGCTGTTCTAATGCTGACTCTCACCATGCCCGCATTAAACTTTTATCTCTTCTGGTTTATCTCTCTCTCCTTCTCTACATCGTGCTAGATTGAGTACCTGATTCTTTCTCAATCACCTGTAACTTCAGCAACTTGGGAGTCTGAAGCAGGATGGTTGTAAGTTCCAGCCTGGGCAACTTAGCAAGACCCTGTCTCAAAACAAAATAAAAAGGAGCAGGGGTGTAGCTCAGCGGTAGCACAGTTGTGTGCATGTGAGAGACCCTGGTGCTGGTCTCCAGGACTGTCTCCAGCTGCTCAGGTCGGGAAGCACAGGTCAGGCTCATGTGCTGGCTGTGTCCTTGGGAGGTCTCATGTAGTAAGAAGAGAAAGCCTGTACTCAGAGCAAGCGCAAGGAGGCTGAGGGCCTGTGTGCGCCCAACCCCCAGCCGTGCAAGGCCGTGCATGGAGAGGGGGGACAGGGACACCCACAGAGCTGCCAGCCCGTGTCCCCCGCAGCCGGGGCCTGGCCCCTCCTGTGGAGAGGAAGCAACCTGAGCTCCAGGCTGGTTTCTTTCTTTAAAATGAAACCCGGTTTCTTTTTAAAAATAAAGCACCATTTATTATTGTTGATTGAAAGTATCAATGAAGTTTTTAAAATCATTGTTAATTTATTCATTAATGCCAAATTCAGTTTTCAGTACATGACAATGCTTATTGCACTTTGTACTATACTATTAGATACACATATTTTTTAAAATATTTGACTTACTTTTATGAGGACAATTAAATATTTTCTGAAAAAATCATTTTGTTACTGTTCTCTACCAACAAACCAGAAATAGCTTTCATCCAAATCAACGCTATTCTACATAACATTGTTTTTACACTGTCCATGGTATTTTTTTTTTATTTTAAAAACATAAAAGTACAAAAACATATTGACAAACAGACACCAATTATCATAAAAAATAGTACAATCACAACTAATCTATAGACAAGGTGATATGGTCTCAACAGTGGTTATTGCTTTATCCATTGATATCTTCGAATTGTAAATGTATGAACCCATATACAGACATGCAAATATAGTCAGACAGTTAATCCTCTCAGCAACAGAAAAAACACAAAAACCAAAAATCCAAAGACAAGAAACAAAACAGGCAAACAACAACAACAGCAAAAACATCAACAACAAAAAAAAACACCACTAGTTGCTGCTTTACATATTGGTATCTTCGAAGTGTGTGTTCAGGATAACACATACAGACATACAAGATTAATCTAATATCCTGTCATCGATTATTGCTTAGCATTAAGTGATATAATACAATAGTAGAACCACTGTCCATGGTATATATTAAAGAACATTTTTGTAGTAAACATTTTCTGTTTGATATAATACATAACCATTTTCTCACACTCCCCTGCAAATGCTAAAATGTGTTTTAAAAATGCATCCTTTAAAAGGCACACATATTTACAGGTTCAAATCTGTATTGTTTTAAAGTTATGTGGGTCTCTTATAATACAATGTTATTTAAATGACCTCTAAGCAGTCAATGTACAATGCATCTGTTTCTGAAACTCAACCATGAAGAATGATTACATCAGCACGGATTATTCTAAGTAGGGCTGTAGAGATGTCAGAAAGGCTCAAGCACCTCACTGGCCAACGTCAACAGCACAGACTCTGCAGGACCCAGAGGTGGAACCTGTCTCTTGAAAGTGCTTTTCAAGATCACGGATTACTTATAGCTGATCTTAAAAACAGTCAAATTACAGAACTCCTTGTTTGAAATATCAAAGGGCATTTTAAAAAGTGAGAGAACAAAATTTTAATGAATAACTTTGCTTTAGTAACCTACTGAGGCAAAATCAAAGTTAAGGTTATCTGCATGCAGTAACACCCTAAACAGTTTTTTTTTTTTTTTTTTTTTTGCAGTTCTGGGGCTTGAACTCAGGACCTTGCACTTGCCAGGCAGGTGCTTATTCCACTGAGCTATATCCCCAGCCCCCCTAAATAGTTTTGAAGAATTTATATGCCTTAATAAAGAATATGTTAAAGAGCGCTAGTCCTCTAATACTGATTTCACAGAAGGACCAAAGCTGGGAATAATTAACATTTAACCAAGCTTTGGCCTTTGAGGGGGGGTTGTTTTGTTCGAGATAGGGTATCACTGTAGTTCAGGCTGGCCTTGACCTCACTATGTACTACCCCCAACTTTAAAAGTTTTTAAAATAAAAACAAGTTACAAAACGTGGGCTTGTGGAAGAAGGGACATGACACTTGGACATGGTGGCAACTTCCTGGTATCCCAGCACTCAGGAGGCTGAGGCAGGGATGGTATAAGCTACTAAGTTCGATAATTTTAATAGGCAGTCAGACAGGAACGGATCCTCAAGAGAGTCAGTGCAGAAGACAACAGCACACCAAACATGTGGCTGGAGGAACACCGCGGAAGGCCAGGATCAAGACAGAGACGCAGTAGCCAGGACCACACCCTCCCCGAGTGATAAACCGTAACTTGACGTCATACCGGGATTAATGTCACCCAGTTCAATAAAGTCCAAAAAGACACCAGTCACCAGGCGGGGGACCAGAGCATCGAGCCCATCCCTTTCCCAAATGCCTCTGTTCCTCCCATGCACCCTTGCTATGTGACCCGCTTCCCTGGTAGATTGATATTAGTACATACAATCTTGTGAGTTGATTGCAGTTTGACCCACATTGTACTTACAGTGTGACCTTGTATATAAATTACCCCTGACCACTCACTTGCTTAGCAACCTCAAACAGATCCAACGAGATCTGAAACAGTTTCCAGACAGTTGAGATTTTCTGGAGATTTACTCAGGCATATGGGCTGGACTGGAAAGACAGAATGTTGCTCTTACATCAAACACTGACTTCTACCGAGAAACAAGCGACATTACAAGCTGCTGTTACATTTGGAGACGGGTATGACATCATTACTTTTAAAAGGCCAAAAGATAAACCGCCAGGGGAACAGTCAGTTCCTACTGCAGCCCAGTGAGTCCCTAATACAATATTTCTACTGTCCTGCTAACCAGATGGGAGATTAAAGTAAAAAACATTTTCTAACATGTATCATTAAAGGATTAAACAGAATAAAAACTAATCCCTTCATTTATTTATTTTTTTATTTGTGTGTGTGTGTGTGTGTGTGTGTGTGTGTGTGTGTTTGAGACCAGGTCTCACTAATGCAGTTCAGGCTGACCTTGAACTCACTTTGTAGCCCAGGCTGGCCTCAAACTCACAACCAATCCTCCTGCCTCAACCTCTTGAGTGCTGGGATTACAGGCATGTGCCACCACACCCAGCCCCCTTCATTTATTTTAAACTGTCAACTATTAATTAAAAAAAGATGAATGCTGCCCTAAAAATAAAATTACCTTTAACAGTCCTTGCTTTCACAGATGTAAAAGGGTTTTTTTTCCTTATGATTCTTAATTTGTTCCAAGTGATCTCTGCTATTGATAACCTATAAGAAAAGTTCTGATGCCTATTTATAGTTAGAAACCTAAAAACTGTAAAAATGGTTATTGTACACACCTGTGATCCCAGCACTCAGGAGGCTGAGGCAGGATTGTTGTGAGTTCAAGACCAGCCTGGGCTACAAGGCTAGCCTGAACTGCATAGAGAGACCCTGTCTCAAAAAGACCAAAAATAAATAAATAAAAGGTTATTATATTTCAATTTGGCAAGTACACCTGAGAGTACACTTTGATTTAAAAGTAGTAATCTTGATTACTCTGATTTAAATGTAATCATCTTGCTAGGTGTTGTGGTGCACACCTGTAATCCCAGTTCTCAGGAGGCTGAGGCAGGAGTATCCCTGTGAGTTGGAGGCCAGCCTGGACTACATGAGCAAATTCAAGGCCAGGTTGAGCTACACAGTGAGATCTTACCTTAAAATAAATAAATAAGCCAGAGATATAGCTCAGTGGCACAAGTGCCTACCTGGAGAGCACATGATCCTGAGTTTGAGTCCTGGCACCAAAATAGATAAATGTAATTATCTTGTGTTTATTTGTCCATCTGCTTAATGTGTGTTAATAACTGCTTGAAGCATCTATAGCTACTTCATTTCAAAGATTTTTAGCTCAACAATTTCTTTTTTTGGCTCTGTTTAGACTTCTATATAAAGACTATTTATATAGATTATCAAGGTAGCCAGATAGGCTGGCTACAGATAGGCTGAAAGGCTCGAGATTTACATGGGACTTACAAATAAAGCCTTAAAGTTTCATAATGTAAGAGTTATATAGCACTGTGCATGGTGGCACACACCCATAATCCCAGCACTCAGGAGACTGAAGCAGGAGGATTGCTAGTTCAAGGCCAACCTGGGCTACAAAGTGAGTTCAAGATCAACCTGAACTGCAGAGCAAGACCCTGTCTCAAAAAGACAAAAAAAGAGTTATATATGATTGGGTTGCTACGTATGTTTCTGTGTGTCAACTTTGAGATATATGTTCTGTTTTGGTTGGTGTATAGATAAATAAAAACACATGATATAGCCCAAATACCTTTGTTTATAGGGTGAGCAGTGAGTTAACAATATAGAATAAGGGTGTCTTTAAAGTTGGTAACATATTTCCATCCAGCTTCTTAGCTACTTTAGATTATTTCAAAAGGTTGGCTTTATAAATGCAGTATCTACTGTTGTTTGTCTACAGTAGTTTTTTTCCCTTGGTTAAAGATAATGTGTAGCTTAAAATGTTTAAATATCATGATTTGGTTTTCATGAGTCATCTAAAGCCATTGTTAAGATAGATTTAAATTGGCTATAATTAAAAGGTTAAGGCTTCTATTTCTAAAACAGTAAGTTTTTCGTAATATATTAAAATGTTCTTGGTTAAACTTACAAAACTAGATTTAAAAACAAAAGGTTCTATATTGTATTAAATAAGTGTCTCATCACTAGGCTTTTGCTTACTAAAACATAAGCTCCACAGTGATATATGTGCACCCATGTTTATAGCAACATAATTTGTAATACCTAGATCTTGGAAACAACCCAAATGCCTATCAACCAAGAAATGGATAAAAAAGATCTGGTTTTTTTATATAATGGAGTATCACTCAACCATAAAGAAGGATAACCTGGAGAATTTTATAGGTAGGTGGATGCAATTTAAGACCATACTCAGTGAAATAAACCAGACATAAACATTGTATTGTCTCCCTAGTATGAGAAGCTGAAAAAGTAAATGTAATCCAAAATGTACAATAGATATTGTAAAATGAGAAGAAACTTGAAAATAAAAGAGAAACTGGTATAGGGGAGTGGGCAAAAAGGAGGAGGGGAAACCAGGGGTGATGTCGCATGCCTGTAAATCTCAGCACTCAGGAGGTTGAGGCAGGAGGATTGTTGTGAGTTCAAGGCCAGCCTGGGCTACAATATGAGCTCAAGGACAGCCTGAACTGCACAGTGAGACCCTGTCTCAAAAAGACAAAAAAAAAAAAAAAAAAAAGAAGTAGGAAGGAAAAAGCAAAAGGAAAATATATATAAATATATGCAAAAGATAATTAATTAAAATAGTTACACCACTACTTTCTCTCAGTTCATTGAAAAGATAGGCTTGTGCTAATATTGTTGGACAATTAAATGCTAATATCTCATACTGAGTAACTAATTTAAAGCTAACAATACACAACGTATTAACCATTGTTGCTCTCCTATCATATTGTTTTGGAATTTTGTTTTTTGAGGGGTTTTTGTTTCTTTTTCTTTAAAATAAAAATTTTTTTAAATAAAATCTAAAAAGCTTTTAAGAGTTAAAGAAACTTAAATGTTGACCTACAAAATATTTTCAATAATCAGTTAATGATGAGTTAAATAAATAACTATCATCTCAGTTTATGACATAACATACATTGGAGCATATGTGTATGTTTACATCTAAAAACAAGCTATGCTGTGAGTCCAAGCTTTAAAGTGAAGTTTATAAGGTTAAGTCTGTAAGTTTAATACATGTAAAGTAACTAATAGATCTTTTATGTAATATATGTTTATACCTTAAATATATAAAGTTATAAACATTTCATACCTCTTTAAATTTGGTCCTGATAGGGTGACCCCACGGACTCAACCAGGCCCCCGAGGGCCTCGAGGGCTTGTCAGTGGGGTGCTGATCAGTGTGCCTGGGTCCCTGTATATGTATCATCATTGAGGTTGGGAGCCTTTCCACCTAGTGCATAGTAATTAGTGGGCACCTGTGTTTGTTGCAGCATAATTTGAAGCAGCCGTGTGTCTTCCCAATGTGAGAGTATGAGGGAATGAATAAAACCAAACAGTACAGTTATTATCAGAGGTAAGATGACTGATTGGGTGGGAGAACAAGGGAGATGAGGGAGGAGAAAATTGTTTGATTAATCATATGTGCCTTTATTTGTATAACTGAGTAACAAATGCGAAGATAACATCATGTAATACAGCAACCATTATTAATTCCCTACTATCTTCTCTATAATTTTGTATTTCCTGTATTGTTTTCATGTTATTCTGGATTATGGCTGTTTGGTTGTTGATATATTTCCATTCTTTTGTCTTTAAAATAAATAAATAAATAAATTTGGTCCTGACATTTAAACTTGATCAACCTCTGCTGCCTTTGACTAAACAAACCTTTTTGTTATTATATAAATGAGACACACTTACATTGGATATTAAACCTACTTTCAGCCATCAGTATGGTTCCTAAACTTATCAGACCTACAAAGATGTCCTTGATTCTACATCTTGTGAAACCTGTTAAAGGAAATTAAAGTTTGTCTTAAGAATAGAAACTAGATATGAGAAGATTTCTATATAGCTGTTATGCCAATTATTGCTAATATCATGGTATGTGTGTGTTTCCCGTGTACATAGGCTTTCAAAACACAAAACTGAAAGTGATCTCATTACACTGGTAACTGCCATTTTACATTGTTTGTGATGATAAACTTTTTTAGGTTCAAGCAACTGGCCTGGCCTTGCTTTGTCCTGGTTATTGGTGATAAGATGTGTGTGCCAGTGCAGTGCTACACAGCCAGCCACACAGAGCAGAAGCTCTTTCAAGGCTTGTGCTTAGGTGGCTGTTACAAATATGTACACTGTGGTCTGCACACTATCACTATAAACACTAAAAGTTAGACATTAATAACCTGTAAAATAGATCTATGGACGAGTACATCCTTCTTAAGTGACACTATTAAAAGATAATGAATTTAGGTAAGAGTTCCTCACAGGATCCTGAGTTCAATTCCTGGTACCAAAAAGTTTCCTTATGTCATTTAATAATTTGTGATTAGCTACAGATAGCTAACTAAAAAGGTGAAAAGTAAATGTTTCAAAAATAATAACAAAGCCTAATAGCTCTAATACAATTGTGTCATCATTTGTATACTGAAACATTGCTTTCATCCCAAATTTTCTGTGTCAAACATCATAATTGTTATCTGCTTAGCATTCTACAAAAATTCAACTTCTAAGACAACCATTACTGATAGAAAACAAAAGTTCCCTGGTTATATTATATTATATATTTCAGCTATTCTCCTGGGTGTTCAACAACTGTTTAGAGACCAAAGCTATAAAAATTTTTTTAAAAAGGCTGAAAAAATAACTAGGCTAAGAAGATAGCCAATATTTTGGCCCTGGCCCTCCGAGAGCAACAAAGACCCAAGGCATGAGGAGACCTTGTCTACAAAATCCTACAACTGTGATGAGTTACTCAACCTCCTGAGCAGGAAAACTGTTGGACCCCAGAGAATGGGAGTAACTAAGATAGTGTGGGAAAAAAAGATCATCAAAAAAGACAAAAACAAAAATGTGCAGGAGGATGAGGCAGGAGCATCATTGCGAGTTCAAGACCAGTCTGGACTACAAAGTGAGCTCAAGACCAGCCTGAACTACATAGTGAGACCCTGTCTCAAAAAGGCAAAAAAAAAAAAAAAAAAGTCTTCCAAGCATGCCTGGGAAGTCACACGGTCAAGCAAGACCATGACCCACCCTAGTGACTGACACAGGCCAAGAGACTACATAGTTCCAACTATAAACCCTAAAGAGCCTTAGGTGACCTTAGTAATTACAAGAGTTTAACTTTAATTAACACAGGTCTCATTTTATCTTGGTCTTAATCAACCAGCAAAAACAACAAAACCCCAAAGACATATAAGAACAAAACCATAATAATAAAAGCTAGATGTGAAAATGGGGTTTCAATCACTGACCCTGCTGTCAGTTTCCAGCTACAGATCTAGCTGACCACTGTTATAGTTCAATGAGGCCAAAAAAGTACAGTAAGAGATATAAAAGCTAAACAAAAGTCTTCAAATTCCCTAGGTAAAACTGTTGTTCAAAACCACCAAACTCTCCATCTTCTTTCAACTAAAGCCAGAGAAACTTGCGACAAAATAAAGTATTAAATTTATAAAGAATCTCTCTCAATAGAAGGATCTAACAGCCAACTGGTTACAGTCTGTATTGTGAACAGTGTCTAAACATGGCTCTTTCCCCCAATCTGCCTTTCCATTCTAGTGCGCATGATTTAATTGCATGTGCTTTATTATTTTTTTTTGGTACGAGGACTCGAACTCAACTTCATGTTTGCCAGGCAGGTACTTATGCCAATGAGCTATATTCCCAGCCCAATTGTATGTGCTTTAATCCCTTGAAAAATTGTATTTATTTTCACCTAGAGGCTGATAAACTCCAAGTGATCATACAGCTAAAACCCATAACAAATGTGCCAGACTCCTTTTACCAAGATCCACGGGATGAACCTGGCAAAGGGAGTTCATAACTGACTTCTGTCCACAGCGCCTTACATTAGCTCTCTGGGTAGAAGGCCCCGTCTGCAGTCTCACCTGCCCTGACCCTTCTCAGTTCAAAGCAGTTAGATCAAAATTTTGGCCATTCTCCCCTGGGTGCAGTTAGGGATAGTTCTTCAGAGAGGGGAATGTTATAGGCTGCTAAGTTAGATAGAAAGAAACAGGCGTCAGATAGGGCTGTGGCCTCAAGGGAGTCTGTGCTGAGACAAGCCCACACCAAACCCATGGCTGGAGGAGCCTCTGATGACGGCCAGGCCTCAGGATAGAGACAGTGACCAGGCCCACATGCTTCTCTGAGGGATAAACAATACCTTGTGATTGTACTGTGATCAGAATCACCTGGTCCAGTGAAGTCCAAGGAGACATCAGTCACCCAGTCAAGAGACCAAAACACCCAAACCCAGCTGCCCAGGTGAGTGACCAGAGAAAAGAGAGACCCACTACGTGAGGCAGATGGCAGACCCCGGCATAAAGCGGTTCTTCTGGCTGCAAGGCTAGGAAAGCCTGTTCCTGAGATACCTCACCAAGGCCAT
>PVLD010014230.1:0-53129 GCA_004027595.1 Dinomys branickii
TAGCAGAAATGAAGATAACTTTATATTATACAGCATCCAGTGCAAATTCCCTACTATCTTATCTATAATTTGGTATTTCCTTTAATGTTTTTGTGTTAACTAATGTGAAGATAACTATGTAATACAACATCCAGTTCTAATTCCCTACTATATTCTGTATAACTTTGTATTTTCTGTATTTTTTATGGCTTTTCTGGTTAAAAAAAAATTAACTGATTAATACATTACTAGTGCAGTATTAGCCTACATTGGAGCCCATTGACTGCAGTGAGCATTGGAAATGGCAATGCTCACTAAAATTGACATAAACAAATTGCCTAAGCTTAAAATTATGGTTATAATCCTGCCAGTGGAATATTACATTGTTGATAACAGTGTTCTCTCAGGGAAAGGTAGGGCTCTGGGAACACTTTAGAGGGTACAGCCTTGAGCTTTTCCTCATCAGCATCTTAATCACCAGCATGAACAGGGAACATGTATCAGGTATCTGTGTAGGAATGTTCAAGGTCTTCATTCTTTATGGCATCAGTTCTGCTGAAACATTTTAAAGGAACTTACAAATTTTGTTTTCAAAATCATAGCCCTATTGGGCTACATAACATTTTATACTTTCATCTTTATTTCTGTTTTTATCTCTTTTTACATTCATTATACTTTCCATGTCTTCTGCATCAGACTTGACAATTTTCTTAGTCTTCCCTTCCCAAAGAATGTATTTTAGCCTTTTTGATTATGTTAGAACGCCTCTGGCTTCTGTTTCATTCACTTGGCAAACAACCGCTCTTTCTGTGTATCAGAGTTCAGAATGTTAGCCCTGAACCAACCATGGAAAAGTTTAAGTTTAGAAACCCAAATCAAGCAAATCTTAATTATACATTTTTCTCTTGTCTTAAATTGTATTCTCATTTTTATTTTTTATTGTGCACATGTCTTATATTAATTTCTACCATTTGAATCTGTTCAGGTTCAGTATATTTTATTCTTGGAAATTACAAATGTCATTGTGAAAATGAAAGGAAGCAAATATTTGGTAGTCTACCTTCAAATTTAAATTAAATAACTAGCTGTAGGTTTTCAGCAATTTCTTTCCAGCTATGGGATGCATTCTTGCTTTTTATTTTGAGATTTATAAATACTTGTGAAAGTAAAGTACTTTTCTTTGGCATGAAAATAATTGTTAAAATTTATTATTCATAGGCCATCTGCTCAGGTAGAAATAATACACTTGCATCAAAAATGTTCAGGTTACTCAGAAATTCTAAAACGTTGCCTATCATTTGAAATATCAGAACTTTTTACCACTGAAGATCCAGCTTGATTCTTTTTGGATATAGACACATATTTTTCAGATTTTTACCTTCTCTTTTATTTATGCACCTGCACCACACCCTCCCAATTTGTGTCTCTACCACTGTAGGGTTTTCCAAGCCGGAGTCCGTGAAGAGTACGCTTGTTTTTAGGTTGCACATAACATACTACTTAAACTATTTTCAGGCCTAGCAACATTAGTGTGGTTCCTTTTCCTAGGTTTAGTGAGACTGCGGCTGAGCTCTGGGAAGGGAAAGGGCCATCCTGCCAGTCTGTGCAGGAAGCAGGGACTTTGTTTTCTCCTCACACTTCTCAGAAATACACAAGAGAAACTGATTCAGTCTTGTCTGAAATCATCATTCCATTTGATTGTACTCCATAAAATTCTACCAATTAAGCATTCATATGAGACACTAAGGATTCTTTTTTCCAACATAAACAAAGCAACAATTCCCCAGTGGTGGGTGCTTGTATGAATTTTGTCCTTTTTAAGTATCTTAGGTTCATTGGAGTGACGGAGAAACTTTTGAGACGAGACAATGATAAAGTTTTACATCAAGATTTTCAGGGCAGAATAGGTTTAGGTGACAGATAGATTATAAACGAGATGGTATCCCCTTTTCCGTCTACGGCCGTACCACCCTGCACGCACCGATCTCGTTCCATCTCGTAAGCTAAGCAGGGAGGGGCCTGGTTAGTACTTGGGTGGGGGATATCTCTTTTGTTGCTGCCGCGGAAGGAGATTAAAGTACCAGTGACAACAGGAAAGATGAGTGTTGTATATTAATGTGCACCACATTGCGAGGTCAGCGGTGAATGGGAATCTGGGGGGAAAAGATTTTAGTCACTGGCATGGTCCATGTTCACTGAAGTAGATTCACTAAGAGAATTTGGGAGTAAGAGTCAAAATTAGCATATAGTAGATTTCAATAAACATTAGTTAAATAAATTAATAAATGGATGATTAAAAAGAGTAGAAGCAGGTGACAATGTTTAAAGAGGCTCAGAGGCAGTGATGTGTCATTGTTTACTCTGTATGACAGAGAATTGCCCTGTCTAAGCCGTGCAAGGCAGAAACCACCCAAGTCAGAAGGAGTTAGCTACAGCTTCTCATCTATTTCCCAGTTTAATTTTTTGTTTCACTTTTTTGTTTCTTAATCCAGAGTCAAGAATGGACCATATTTCCCTGAGGGTGCCACTTGCTGAAATCCAAGGCATTGTAGATTTTCTCAGCTGAACCCTTGGAATTATTAGTTTGTTTCTGCCTTGGAGACAGCCATGCAAATTAGGTATTGCTTCATCACCTGACATGTGTATATCTGTTTTAGGGGAAATCATAGAATTTTGCATAACAAACTGTGAAAGAGAAAGAGAATTCCCTGCATCTGTCCTGGGTTCTACAGCCTGCTTCTGACTTAGAGGGATTTTCCAGGGGTCCCTCTGATTCCGTCCTTCATGAGACACCCTATGTAATATTTAAAACCTAAGACATGTTAGTAGACAAATTAGAGGTTAAAGGTTCAGTAAAACTGATTTGATAGCTTGTATTATTGAATTTTCTCCTTAGGTACAAGTGTATCTTAGGAGAGAGACAATCAGTGAACTCCCCTGTTCACTTGAAATCATCACTTGACCTAGACATGTTATGTCCTTTAGATAAACTATGACTTTAATAGGTCGTATGTTCCCACCAGTTTGTGAACTGTGGCTGGGGAATAATCCAATCTTTTGTAAATTGCCTTAAACTCTCAAGAACCCTAGGGAACCCTTCAGCCTATTGGAGTGGCCATCTACACAGCAGACATAAGGTATGTTCTACATTTAAATCCAGAGATTTAAAAAATTATATTTTAAAAAATTACTCAAAAGAATTACAATTTGGCCAGCTTGCCTCATCTGAACTAGTTTATGCTTCCTCAGTGAAGTGCAAAGCTTTCAGGCATGTTGTACTTGCCCAGATTCATTACCACTCAGATAAAGAGAATTTTTATTCCCAAATGTACTTTGACATTTAAAAGCTAGAAGATATGTTTCTCTTCAGATTTATCTGGTACACATATTCCATGACAGTTTTATAAACATGGAACCCTATTTCATTACCACTAACCTATAATTGCAAACTGAAAAAAAAATTATTTTCTATCCTGTTAGATGTGGATTAATCTCTTAGAGATGGACTTACATTAACCTAGATCAAAAGAATCATGTAAATTATATTAATTTCCAACAAGAAATGGAACTACCAAAGAGATCACACATTTGTGTCCTCTGATGAGCGTGTTTGATCTTTGTAGGTCAGCTTTCTGAGGGGCCTGGGTGCAGAGTAAGGGGGAACAAAGTGACCCAAGTGTAGAACATAGCAGATAATGATAGGTGGGAGGATACACGCCCTCAAGAGACAGGAGAGCCTCCGGGACCCTGAACCTTTCACAGAACACGTTCTCACTTTTGCAGGTCTCACGTGGGCACTGCCGGCATTTGCCAGCAAGGACTAATTTTGATTAGTTTCTGCAGACTGTTTGGTTTCATGTGTTATTTTGTTGGATAAGCTAATAACCTCCATGAAGCTGCATTTCATTTTTGACCAGATGCAGAGCCCCTTTTCTCTCTTTAAGAGGATGCTGTGTAACTGCAGTGTAATTTGCTAAGTTTCAGTGCTTTTGCAGAAGATTGTTCTCCATATGTGCCCCCGCACTAAATCCATGCATCTGTGCTCATCTGTGCCTCAACATCTTTATGGTGTCCGCTCTCTTACCGCAAGCTGATGGAAGCTGTGGCAACTTCAAACTGTGACATGTTCTATTAAAATCCATGCCATTGTATGTAAACGTGGTACATTTAAATATCTATACTGGATGTAAATATTTTTGTTGATTTTCCTTTTTATCAAAGCTACACATAGTCAAATAGTTCCCCAAAACTTTTAGGAAAACAGTTAAACCCCACATTTCCCCTTCTCCCTGCTGCAAAGGCAGTTCCATTGAGAGAAGTTCAGGTGAAGGGTTTGGTACTAGTCGAGACTCTAGATAATTTTGTCAATTTTAAGTGCTACCAATTGATTTTCCAAAATATCAAAACTAACACTTTCCTCCATTTACCCCTTAATCAATCCTCCATTTTTTAAATATTATGTTATTTTGTTAGATTACTGAAATGTGCTTACGTTATTATAACTGTGTGAAGACTATTTAGAATTGAACAGAAGGATGCACTCTGGTTTCCTCGCTGCTCGAAAGTTCGCTTTCTCTGGAGCTTTGAGTTGGTCTCTCATCACATTAGTCCCCTATGTCATCCTCACTGATACAATGTTTCATTCTCCCTCAAGCTGCCCACAGCCCTTCTCGACTTCCAGGTGCATCTACTCACTATAAGTCTCACCTCGTGGAGGGGAGTCTGACACACAAAGGCTGTGTTCTCATTGTTCCTGGTGCAAGTTGTCCTACGAGTCCCCTCTGCACTGTCGCTCTGGGAGGTTCTAAGCCCTTCACATTTGGAATTCTTTACCATGTGCTGCACCTCCGTTGGCTTCTCTGCCTTGTTCCATGGTGACTTCTTTGCATATGTGCAGGTATCTTCTAGTTTGGAAATTTGTTTTTCAGAGTTTTTGAACTAATTACAGTTGTAGTGGTGGCTGCTGAGAAGACAGAGGCCATGGAACACTTGACCTGCTGTGTACGTCCAGGCCCCCCATCTCTGCAAGGGTGTGGCATCTCCTCTTGCCCCACTGTTCCCAGTGGGGAACGGTGTTCATGAGCTGTCTTCCTTTGGTCATTTTATTTTTATTTATTTATTTATTTATTTGCAGTACTGGGGATCGAACTCAGGACCCTGTGCTTGCTAGGCAAGCGCTTATTGCACTGAGCTATATCCCCAGCCCCCTTTGGTCATTTTAATCTTTAAAAGTACATCCTTCCATGTTAGAAATTTTCATGGCAGCCTGTTGACCATTTCTTCTTGGCTCAGTCTCCTTCCCATTTCAAATTCCTTTTATCTCTTCATTTTGAATGTTAAATTCTGAACTGATGCTCTCATTTTAAATACCTTTCTTTCTTGTTTTCCATCTCTTTGTTCTTTTTTCTGTATATTGTCTATTCTAATCCTTTTATTGAATGTTCCATTTTAAATTTTGTGTTCTTAGTTACCCCAAATTATATATGTGTGTGTTTACCAAGAATGACATATATAAGAAAATAATAGTTTTAATTACCAGTTTGCTTTCTGTTCCGTGGGATATGTCCTCAGTAAAGCCTCCCTTTTAGTGTTTTATGCCTGTAATAGCCTTTTATCCTGCTGAAGATACGATGATAGTTCTCTCTAAAACCTTCGGAGTGCCTGTTTCCTCTAAGTTGCCTATTTTTAACGTCTGTGTTCTCCTGGGGGCTTTTTCTCTTCTGTCTTACAACCCTCAGCTTTTTGTTCAAATTTAAGAATAGAGAAGCCTCAAAAGATGATTGGAGGCCTTGGGAGCACAGTAGGTGTGCTGAGGCTGGCCGTTTCGATCTTTCCTCTTAAGGTGTTCCCTCCTGTGCTAGTCTGGTTTTCCAGAGAAGACCGTGGCCTTCTCCTGTCAGGAGAGGGAGGGCCTGACTGCTAGTGTCCTGGGCCTTTGGAGAAGAAAACGGGAAGCCGTGCAACCACTTTGCCCTCCTGTTTCCAGGGAACAATCCACACACAGGCTGTATTTGTGTCCTAGGCACACGATCTATCGTTTACTCTCTTCAGAAAATCTCAAGCCTTTTGCCATTTATTTATTTGCTTCTGACTTTCCCCAACTTCTGTTTTATTTCTCTTTCCTTTACCCTATTCTTGTGAATCATCTCCCTTCTAAGAACGTTACTGAGGTATCATTCACATAAACTGCACACCTAATAATGAAACATTTCCTGATAAAAATATATAAATATGTTTATTGTGTACACTGTGATGCTTTGAAATGAGTATACATGGTAGAATGGCTCAGTGAATTAACTTATCGTGGTTAGAACACCACTGTCAGCATTTTTCAAGAATTTAATACATTGTTATTAACTATGGTCACTATATTGTGCAATAGGCCTCTTAAACTTGCTTCTCCTAATTGATATTTTGTATCATTTGATCAACTCCTTTGTACACACCAACCACCTCACCCCAGCAACTGCCATTCTACACTCCAGTTTCCTTCCTTCCTTCCTTCCTTCCTTCCTTCCTTCCTTCCTTCCTTCCTTCCTTTCTTTCTTTCTTTCTTTCTTTCGTACTAGAAATCATACTCAGGACCTTGCATTTGCCAGGCAGGCCCTGTGCTGCTGAGCTGTATTCCCTGCCCTACTCTTTAGTTTTATAATTTCAACTCTTTTGAGTTCCATATAAGAGGGATCATTCGGAATTTGCCTTTCGGTACCTGGCTTAGCCAAAGGACCTGAAATCATAGTGAAGACGCATCTGCACGCTGCCGTTGATTACAGCCTTATTTCCAACAGCTTATATACAGAATCCGTCTAAGTGTCCACAGTGGAGGAATGGAAAAATAAAATATGATGTGCACGCCCACACCACATGGCTTTAAACAGATAAATCCTGTCACCTGCCACACGGTTGACCCTGGAGAGGGATGTAAAGGACTTGTTTTGATAACTCTACCCACCCGCCCACACACACACACACACATATGCACGCACACATCCACCCAGGAAACTGGTAATGAATATATCCCTTCCTTCTGATGCCCCCCTTGCCCTTCAATCTCTCTTCCTGACCATTTGCCCCTTTCTCCACTGCCCCTCCAGCAAATTCCTGTCTCCTTTCTGTCACTACGCACAGTTTGCATTTTCTAGAAGCTCATAAATGGAATCAGAGCGTATACACCCTCCTCCTGTAAGGCTTGCTATGTTTAGTATGTGAGAAATAATTAGGTTTTGGGGGCAGATTTTAAATTTTCTTTAGTTTCTATTTCATAAATTTTCATTCTTCTTTCATTTCTTTGGCTTACTTTGGCTTAATCTGCCTTGTCTTTCCATTTTCTTGGTTGAAAACTGAACTCTGACAAGAGCCCCTTTTAAAAATTTAATATAGGCATTTAGTGTTATAAATTCTTCTTAAAACATTGCTTTACCAGTATCTCATATAGTTAGCTCTATTTTATTTTTACTTTTATTCACTCAAAATGCCTTTTAATTTCCCTTTTGATTTTCTTTTGGACTCATGGGTTATTTAAAATGTACTATTTTGCTACAAATATTTAGTGATTTTTCTAAATATATTTCTGTTTTCAATTTAATTACACTGTGAATGACATGATTTCTCTTAAATTTGTTGATGTGTTTTATTGTGCATCTTGGTCAACTTTCTGTGCACGTGAAAACTATCTGCATTTTTTTCTTTTGTTTGTCTTTTTTGAGACAGGGTCTCACTGTGCAGTTCAGGCTGGCCTTGAACTCACTTATGTAACCCAGACTGGCCTCAAACTCCCAAGGATCCTCCGGCCTCAGCCCGCACCCACAGTGCTGGGATTACAAGCGTGCACCACTGCTCCTAGCCAGCATTTGCTGTTTTAGAGTGAATGTTCTATAAACATATTTAGGTCAAATCAGTTGATGACATTGTGCAGCACTTCCATAGTTTTGCTCATTTCTGTCTTTTTCTCCTATCAGCTTTTTGCATCTTTTACTTTTAACCCAGTGCTACCTTACATTCATTGTGTATTTCCTTTACGAAGCAGAGAGTTAAATCTCTTCTCACTACACAACCTAATAATCTCTGCCCTCTGATTGGAGTAATAAGATAATTTACACTTAATATGGTTATTAACTTGGTAAGACTTGTATTTATCATTTTGATACTGGTTTTCTTTTGATCTATTCTTAGTTGCCTATTCCTTCTTTTCTGTCTACTTTTGAATTACTCAAATTGAATTTTAGCTGAGGATATAGCTCAGCAGCACAAGTGCCTGCCTGGCAATTACAAGGTCCTGAGTTTGATTCCTGGCACCAAAAAAAAAAAAAAAGTCAAATGGAATTTTGCTTGTGAGTCCATTTTATTTTTGTTGGCTGACTCACTATAGCTTTCTCAGCTACCTCAAGGGTTAGTACACTGCTTGTTCTCCTTGGTTTCCCTGTGCTCACAGAGCTGCTCCCTGAACCCAGGGTGTGTGCCAGCCTTTCCTGGGTTGGCTTTCTGTGTACCACTGCTTGGAAGCTCACAAAAAAGTAAACTAAGACAGTTTCTGAACTCACTTTTTTTCTTGAGCATGACCTACTTCTCAGGGATCACTCTGTTCATTAACTTTCAGTCTCTTGAAAGCTGGACTTTCAAGTATGTTGCCTGGTTTTCGTTTGTGTTGGGTGTAGATCTGGTCCCTGTTATTCCACATTGTTTGGCTACAATAACAATCAATTTGCATCTATATAGTTGTTTAAATACCACTTTAGTGAGAGTTCAATATGCTAATAATAATTATAAAGTGATTTTAAGAACTGTTAATTACAGGGTCAATAAAATGGAAACATATGGTAAGGTACTCACCAAATAGGAATCTCTGAGCTACAATCTAGTATTTATATTTATAGAAATAATAGCAAGAATATGACTATCTAGTTTTCAAAATAAATATCCCATTGATTAGATGTGCCCTTTTACATTTTCCACTTATTGTTGATTTTATTTGCAAAATAATCACAAAAATTAATATTTACACAACTATGAGATCTCTTTACAAGTTTAAGTTTATAAAATATTTATTAAAATATTTTTGCAGTATATTTGCTCTATCACTTTTATGTGTCACAGGAAAAGCCCATAATATAAAAACATGAAAGAGTTCTAATAGAGCATAAAATCACCATGTCCCTAATATTAAGAAATTTTGTATGTTTAATTAACTTGAAACTGGGTAGATTTATATTCTTTTTTATTCTTATGTCTGCCCATCTTTCATGATTTTGTCTACATAATTTAATACAAATTAAATAAAAGGTAAAATAGCTTGAAATAACAGAAAAAGAAAAGTCATATTTAAATGACAGACATTTTTACATATTGATTCCAAATTATAAGACCTCTTTCTTTTAAAAGCATAACTTCAAACACAATGCTGAATTTGTTTTAAATGTAAGTATGGAATTACGGAGAGGAACCTTTCCCATTTATGTGAAAGATGAAAGATGATTCGTGACAACGCATAGGCTATTTTCCTGTCATCATAATTGGACTCATTCACTAAACTGAATTTGCAACAGAGAGATAGTTAGGGAGTCTTCTCACTGATATCTTATTACACATATAACTAGTGATAAAAATTTTAGATTGCAGTTTATGTTGTTAAAGTACTTTAAAGTGCTATCTGCATTTATGTTTTCATGTGAATATATTACTGTAAGATCATAGAACACATTTATTCTAATTTGGAAAACTTCATCACTGTATTTGCTTGTATTAATGCAACCAGTAAAGATCAGATCCATTTTAAAAAATCTGCCTGAGAGTAGGACAAACCTGATTTGTCATGTTGATTTCATTAGTAGGGTTCCCAGATAAGATTCAATTCAGATAATCAAGAAGTAATGTTTTTGTATAGGTACGTTCCACGTGCTATTTTAGCCATACTTAGATTAAAAAGTCTTCATTTTTTAAAATCTGAAATTTAAGTGTATCTACGCCTCCTTTTTTATTTGTGAAATCTGGCAACTCTCTTATCAGTCACCAATTAAGTGTCTACTTTCTTTTGTTTTCCTTTTTCTTTTCTTTTTTTTTTTGAGACAGGGTGTCATTTTGTAGAGGAAACTTTTGAAATCTCTAGGTAGCCCAGGTTGGCTTAGAATTCATGGTGATCTCCTGCCTCAGCCTCCTGCGTGCTGAGATTACAGGTGTGTGCCATCCCGGCCAGCTGGTCTACTTCCTGGATTGCCGTGGGTGGCTGTATTGACCTTTTTAGCCTTTGGACTTACTTTTCCCGAAACCTTTCCTGCTGTGTGGATGTTCAGCCTCAGGGCTAAGATTTGTTCCATCTCCTGCTTAAATCTCCTCTCTCACGAACCACAAGCGTGCCTCCCTGCTCGTAGGTTGACTTCCCTGAGGAAACAGAAGTAGTCAGGAGAGAGTTCTGCCTTGGGGCGTCTGTTCCGAGCGATCCTCTCACTGTACTATGCACCTCTTTCCCTCCTTCACACTGGACCCCCAAGAGGTGCTTCCACTAGAACATGGTCGAAATCCACGCTTCTGGATTCTCCACCCATATCAAGGGCCAGCCTAGGTTTTAGAATCCCTCAGGACAAAGCCTGCTTTCCTTTCAAGTGGACATCTTTTGTGGGAGGCTTTGAAAATCCCTTGATGCATAAAAATTAAATTTATCTAGCTCTCGGTTTTATAAGCTGGAGTGCCGATAAGAAACAGCGCTGTCTTTATCAGGCATTTCCAGGAGACGTACACTAATAATGCATGAAAAGTGCTGATCATAATTTCTGGTGTCAACATTAATAAATGTTTGTAGTCATTTTACTTTTATTGATACAGCTCTTTTTTCTTTATGAAATTTATCCAAACTGGGCTGACAGACAAATACACACATAGATGCACCTAAATATAAGTTACAACAGGTTTAACCATCATCTTATGCATGGTAATACCAAGTGACACAGAATCTTTCTCAGTTTTGTAGAAGAAAAGTTCTTTTTGGACTCCTCAGGAGATGTGGCTGAGAGATGCCTAGAGAATCTTCTTACCAGAAATGATGTCATATTGGGCTACAATTTGAGTTGGGCTAGACTTGGTGAACTTAAATACTGCCTCCAGCCTGACTTTGGTGATTTTCTTGAACTCTATGCTTCAGTTTTCTTATCTAAAGCATTGGGATTATAGTAGTCGCTTTCCTAAGATCACTCAGTATTTCAGGTATAAAAAAACAGTGCAGTGACTGACATGCAGTGCTGTTTAAGTGTTTGTCTCTTCTGTTTTTATCATAATAAGGGTCCTTCTTCAAGAAAGTTTAGATTCAAAGGATTGCATTGTAAGGCATTTCTCTTGCAGGTGTTATGGTAACTGTGCTCATAACCTCAAATATGAAAGTCACACAAGCATGATAGTACACATCTGTAATTCTAGCACAGAAAGGCTGAGGCAGTAGGACTGGGAGTTTGAGGCCAGCATCAGCTACATGCTAAATTCAAGGCTGGCCTGGACTACAAAATAGAGCCTGCCATGTATACAATTTTTCACATTTTAGGCATATACATCTTTCTGCAACCCAAAAGACAGTTCTAGCTTCAGTTAAAGTGTTAAGAATATAAAAGATGCAACAACCTGTCTGCCACTTTTAAACGTTTTAGAAATGGATATTACACAGAAACCATGTACTGTATACTAGGTTTGTGATGGTGTACAACACTCACTTCCTGACTTCCTGTCTCCCCAGAGACAAGTGGGAAGTGAATTTCATGTAACTTCTTATTAGTCCAGCAGCTTCTTTTCTTTGTGATATTCATGTTGGACTAAAGCTTGGACCAATTTTGTGCATAGTCTAGCGTCTGCTTTTTTTCTTTTAAAGAGAAAAGAAAACAAAATAACAACAAAGATAAAAACAAAACACTACAAAAACAATAAAAATGATACAAGATTTCAAAACAAGATGATAGGAATTAACAATGGTTATTATATTACTTATTGTTGTCTTCAGTGAAGTTTCTCTGATTACCAGACGGAAGAATGCAAGACTGATCAAACAACTAAAGAGAACAAAGATAATAAACAAAACAATAGAAGTGATACAGAGTTTCACTAATCAAGATGGTAGGAATTCAGTGGTGATGATCATATTGCATATCGTTGTCTTCAGATTCGTTGTTCAGATGACCAGATATAAACATGCAAAGTTAGTCATAAAAAAGCAGCACTCCTGGGATGTATGGGTTGGATGAAGGCAACAGTCCACCCAAACTTATCCACACCACGGCTTTGAATAATGTCAAACCCAGTGTAGCCTCCCCTCCACAGAAGCAGACAGTGCTACTTGATAGGAATAAATGTAGAAAAGACACCTCTCTGTAGATACTTCCTAAGTGGAGCTGGCTGCTCCTTGCGGCCCAAGCCCGGGAACTGCTAAGGGAGGGAAGAGAGCAGGATCCGGCGGTCAGATTGCAGGAGAGGGAGGAGCCTCAGCGTCTGACCCGGAACTGGTAACTCACTTTGTCGTCTCACTGCTGAACCTTCAGACATGTTTCCCAAACGGTTGTTGCTGAAAAAACTGAGGCAAAAACAAGGACTTTCAATATCTAGGGACAGTTTTACTGAGGAAGCGCTCTAAAAAAAACTCCACAGAAACAAAAGCTATTGGGCTGGGGATATAGCTCAGTGGAATAAGCGCCTGCCTAGCAAGCGCAGGGTCCTGAGTTCGATCCCCAGTACCGCAAAACAAAAAGAAACAAAAGATACTTATCCATTCTGTTAAGTATTTATAAGAAATAAGTTGTTTAGTTACATCTTTTCTTTTGTCTATGATGCTGCGAAAGGAAAGAATATTCTAAATAATTTAAATCTTATATTCAGATTATGTAGCAAACTTTTTGATGTTAATTTTGAATACAGAGTATGTTATTATCATTATTAAGAGTGAATGTCTCCTGTGATCAAATATACTTTGTATAAGTACCTTAAAATGTTAATCAGAAAGAGGTAACCTGCTATTAGCTTGCCTGGTAGCTCACAGCTCAGGTTCGAATAAGTGGCCTTGACGTAAGTGTGAACTACAAAGTCACTAGGATTCAGGTCAGTAGATGTCATCTAATAAAGCAAAGGGAAAAAGACACAAAACAACAGAGGAAATAAAACTAAGAATCTGCCCGTGCAGCACTGGGGATGAAGGAAGCCAATTACGTAGGAGAAGACTGTCAGCTCTGTGGTACTATTACTGTACTGTTCTCACCAGCGTGTTTTACTGCAGTTATCACAGAGTTCTGTGGTATTTGGCTTTTTTATGACCTCAAGTAGATTTAATATGCGTAAGGAGGTGACCTTGGACCCACTGGTGTGTGTTAGTTCATCAGTAATCTTCTATCATGTGTCGTAGGAGGAGAATCTCAGAGTCACATGCCCTTCAACTCCTAGATGTGTCCTCACCGTTTATTTCCTTTTCCTCCCATATTTGGGGATAAAGCTATATTGTTTTTCCCAGCCCTAAGAAGGCTGAGGCAGGAGGATTACTGTGAGTTTGAGCCCAGCCTGGGCTACAGAGTGAGCTCAAGGCCAGCCTGAACTGTGTAGTGAGGCCCTGTCTCAAAATGACAAAAAAAGCTATATTGCTTTGAATGTTTTCTTTAAGACATATAAATGGTCTGTGTGTAAGATGTTTTGATGACTGCAGCGAGATGCCTTAGGTTTGATCACAGCTTGCCTCGCTGTGTTTGTAAAGTGAGAGCCCCTTAGTTTTAGTTAAATCCTGTTTACCGTGCCCAACTTCAAAACTTCGTGTTTTGGCACATCGTTCTGCTATAAGCATTCACTGGGTGATATTTTAGGGACTTTTCTCCATTTGTGAGCCGATCCTATTGATTATAACCTTCACTCACACTGGATACGGGTTTTCAAAAACTTTGGTCCTTGGTTTGTAGAGTGGGAGGCATCCATTATTAATGAAACATTCGTGTTTTTTCCCTTCTTTTTGAATTGTCTTGAGAGAATAATGTTCTCTTAGAAAAAAAAGTCCTTTAGAGGGGAGTATTCTTACAGAAAATCATTATATCCACATATGTTCATAAGATACACTATTAAATTTAGTAGTCCCCTCACATGGAAGCTTCAGATATTGTTGCTTTAATGCATTCCCTCACTACTTTGATAAAAGCCTTAAGATGCTGCCACTGGTTCTTTGATGATTTCCTCTGATGTTACAGTACCTCTCTTTTTTTCTCCAAAAAAAAATCTGTTTTGCATAAACATGAGAAGTCAAGGCAGTTTGAATTAAAAAGTAAAGAGATTCAAGTTTTAGCAAGTACGTATGTTTGTGATCAATTCTCTGACACATTACAACCATCCCTCTCAATGTAAGCAAAGTTTTTCTAAAAAAAATTTCTAGAAAATACAAATCGTCAGCTTTAAAAGAAGTCCAGATATGCCCTTCAACTTCATAATTTTGAGGTTTATTCAGCAATGTCCCAGTGGAATTTATGAAATTTATTAATGGAATTTAGAGGGAGAAGAGCCATCCTGACCTAGATAGGGACTGATTCTGGTTCATTTTCCCCATCCTCTCTGTCTGACTTCAATGAGTCCTGCGTTCTATGAGATGAGTGCTTTTCTTTCTAAATGTTTAGTTCTAGCTTGCAAATACTTTTGTGGCCTTAATTAATACTAAAAATCTTTGGAGATTATTATTGCCACAGTTAAATTTAATATTCCTATGGGACAAATATTAGCACGGTAATCATGAACTAAAATTTGTGCATTTTTACAGTGATACTTCCTTCAATTAAACACTGTTTATTCACAGTTAAAAAAATGCTAGGCAAATGACCACACTTTGCTGGCTCCACGGGCTGCTGCCTACATTGCCTTAGTTCTCTTTGTGCCAATGTTGGGTTAAAGTCGTCTCTACTGTGCTTCCCGCAGCCCAGATAACCCATTTAGTTGTCTCCTCTTCATACACAATGTGATCCTTCTAACGATTATGCTGCATTATGGTCTTTAAAGCCAAGAATATTCTTCCATGGCTCTATTCTAGGAAAGAATGCCGTTCTGCCCACTCTCAGTGGTGCCTGTGGGATTGCATTTATCCCATTGTGCTTTGCGGTCCTTGTCACTGTGCTACCTGAACTCTGAATTATGATATAGACATCTAAGATCTGCGTCTGATGCCATCTCCCGGGTTTTCCTTTGGGGTTAGTGGGCATCACTTCCGCTATTGTTCATTCCCTGTCGCACACACTTGTTATGTTTCTCTAATGTTAGGTTTGTAGCTCTGTGTCAGATGCAGAAGGGAATGGTTGTAGGTCTGTACATTATGTCAAAGAGAGATGGGTCTCTTCCTTACTGTCTTGGGAGCCGGCTGATCTTGTAGCGCTTAGAGGGATTAGAGTCACATACAACCAGGTTGCTTGCATGTGTGCGTGCCTGTGTGTGCACACGTGAGTGTGTATGTGTGCTCTCCTTATTTTGGAGCTGTCACCTAACGCATCACAAGGAATATAAAACCTGAGTGATCTTTGGCTTTTTCCAAAGCTCTGCATGCTTTGAGAGGAAACCAGGCAGTGAATTACAGATTTCCACAGGACCGGGAAGGTCTACACATGGAAGTAAAGGATCATGGTTGAACATATCATTACTTGTCATGGATTTTCAGACCCACAATTCTAGTCACTGCTAATCAGCAGCTCTCATTTTCTCTTGCTTGAACAGGAAAATTTTTCAAGAGATTGAATTTTGTAGTATTCTACCTTCCAGGTTCCAGTTTACTCCCGCATTTGTTTTGTTTTTCTGAATCACTGTCTTCCCTTGCATGTGGCAGCGAAAGCTCCTGGTACTGAACGCAAAAGATTATCAGCCACTGAGCTAAGATTATCTGACACTGAGCTAATGGTTAATGGAGTTGTATTTATATTCTGTACAACTGACTTTCTTCCTCTCCCGGGGTTGTGAGGGCAGATTCTTATTTTTATTTCTTTGTATTTTATGTCTTTTCCCCTTCACTGTATTAGGTGACATCAACTGAGGCGCAAAAGGATGGTGGCACCCTATCAGAAATGCAATATGCACCAGTGTTTCACTGCAGACTAAGGCAGCTCGTAGCTCACACCCAGGGCAGTTGGTTTGTTGACTAATGCTAGTCTAGACACACCCAGTTATGTACATCTCAGGAAGGATTTCAGTTAGCACAGCTTTTAGACCCTTTAAATCTCAGTGTTAGCAGGAGCTCCATACTGGAGACACTATTCCCCAAGTGTCCTGAGGAATTAAGTATGACCATTATTACCTCGATGGAAACCTCCATACAATAAGAGCATTTTCCATTTTATATCTCCTAAGCCCTGACAGTACATTTATTTCATTTCTCTATTTTAAGACTGTTAAAATAAAAGTGAGTACTCCAATGTTAAGTTTTTGCTATTTGGTGTTGAGTCACAATACTCCCAAAGGCAGCGTATAGAGTATGGAAATTCAGCATTAAACCACATCAAATGAGTCAACAGTGGTAGAGCTGTGGCTGGACAAGTGTTTTGGAAGGTGCAGTGCCATTTTCCACAGTGACGATATTACATGCGAGACGCTGGGCCCTGCCATTACAGATGGGATCCTCTCTGGCCAGTGTCTGCATCCGTCATTCACACCGTCAACGCTGACCAGCACAGCACTGTGTAATTGAAGAGTCATCACAGGTTCTTAATATGGGGAGGAAAAATAAAGAAAATAAGTTAAAGTGCAGTAAATAAAAATGACATTAATTTGAAAGCAAAAATGGCATTGAAATACCAAGTTTTTATAATTTCTCCTCTATGCGTCCCTGTAAATGTTTATGGGAATGGATATCTTCAAATGCTGATTTGGATAATTATTTTAGCTTCTCTTTTCAGAGTTTGAAGATTGCATTTTATGAGATAACTTGTTAATAGAAAATGGTAGTTTCTATTACTCTTTCTATGATTATATATTCACTTATAAAATTAGGAAATGAGGGTAAATCATGCTGACTGCTTCTCAAAATACTATCAGTAAAAGAAAAACATGAGACTATTACTGCTGAGTGCACTCATTTTCTCAGGAGTTGTTGACAAGCTAAATTGATATCCAATGATCTGTTCATTTACTCCTGCTTTATTCTCACGCAATGAGTAGGTATGAACCCCAAAATTTCTACACACCATTGGTATATCTTATCTCTAGAGGTATGAATTGTCCCTAAGGAAACATTTTGTACTTTGTGTCTTTCTAGTCTTTGTCCAGATCACACGCAGATACCTTAGATTTTACAAGTTACACCTGTCTTAAGTGAGCAACAAAGGAACCTCATCTCAGCTCTTTGTCTAATTTTATTCATTATATTGTAGTTTTATTATGTTTAAAATATCAGTCAAAAGCTTGAAGGTAAATAAGAATTGTGCGTTGATTCTTCCATATGCAAGGACATTTTTTAACTTCTGAGGAAATTTTAAGAACTTCACAAACTAGATACATGAAAAATACTTCTACATATTTCTTCTATCTCTCTGATTTATTCTTCTTTCTAGATATTCCACCTTAAAGTAACTGCATTAATTGTTAGTTTCCTTGAGAAAACTTTGTATTTATTACAGCAAAAATTTTATTGGTAGAATGTCTGTCTCATATTTTTAGCCTACTCTGCAAGATGACAATTTCCCCTTTCAGATAGTTTCTGCAAGGAGTTTTAGCACCAACCATGAGAACGAAAATCCTATTGCTGATAAGAATTTCTCAAATTCTAGTTTTAAATGAAATTTACAGTTATCAAAAGTATCATTTTCAATGGTTTGTCTAGTTATTTCCTGTCTTCTTTTTAAAGTCCTTTCTCATCTCTTTGTTTTCTCTCTTCTTTCTATTTATAATGTAATGGTTAAGAATAGGGTTTACAGTGTATTTGCTGGAGTAAATTTAATACATGACAGTGTACAAAAGCTGATCTTCACTAGAGGATGATTCCCATGCTGAAGAGTACTAGCAGAGTCACCGTTTCTGTGTGTAATGATGGTTCAACTTCTTAGTCCACGGTAAGACTGCATGTTTATTTTCTGTGAAGTAGGCACAACCATTGACTATTTTGACCAATTCATAATGAACAGAATCGATAAATGTCACACTTCTTCCAGAAACTTGCACATCTATAATCCCAGTACTTGGGAGGCTGAGGCAGGAGGATCACTGTGACTTAGGGGCAAGCCTGGGTTACATAGTGAGCTCAAAGCCTGCTTGCTACAGCACAAGACCCTGTCTAAAAAAGAAAAAGGGAAAGAAAAAGAGAACCTGTTTATGATTCTCCACATCCTGTTTGCAGCCTAAGTGGTGCTAAACGTGTCTGAAGACGGATCCTGTACCTTTGAGAGTATTTGCGTAGCTGTGCAACTGTGGGGCAGAACCCCTCCACCAACGCACACGAGACATACAGAGTAGGGAATAGCAGTTTCCTTTCTAGCAGTCGGCGCGTGTGGGCTGTTTTGTTACGACAGCGTATCCCATCCTACCATGGTTGACAGGGAACAACCATACAGTTCCAGCAGACTGTGGGGACTTGTCATTTTCTGATCTCTGGGGAACTGCAGCGTCAATCACAGGAGATTCCATCACATTTGAAGCATCCTAACATTATGAAGGAGGAAGCTTTACTTTTATTTAGTTTATGGACAATAAGTTGTCAAGTCTGAATGTATCATATTCGGATTAGAGGGCAGACTCTATGAAATATTTTTGATGTCTGGAATTTTGTATATAATCTTCCCTTTCAAATTTTAAACACATCTTCTTTTTCTTACCCTAATTCTCCATTACCTTCCAAATATAAATGCCTTCGGAAGGGAGAATATTTTAAAGTCTCCCCAGTCATTCAGCCCTTTGCGAATAAGGCACACAGGGCAATGAGTTAGAGTGCTTTCTAAAAAGAGCTTTAGGTAGAGGTAAAGGGAGAGATGATGAGGGACGGTGGAACTTGTCTGGGAAAAGTAACATGGACACAGATATTACACGTTAAGACAAATTTTGCCTACTTTAAGCTTTTTAGCTGGATCGGTCCTTTGCTTAATTCTTTCGCGACTATGAAGATTAATTATAAGCCCTCAACAAATCAAGTCTTTGGTATCATAGAACAATTAAATACCCCTGTTTCTTTAAAACTGAGTTGTTTGGGGGGCAGAAAACTTGTGAACATCATTCGTGAGTTTGATTGTTTTACCAATTAGAGTGTATGCTTTTGGTGTTTGATCCGTGTTTCCATGTAGCTATGTAGTCAACTTTCTGCCAGTACACAGTACCTGAGATAATCAGTTTATGAGGATGAAATGCTCTGTTCCGGCTCACAGCTGTGGAGGGTTGGCCCACCTGGCAGCAATGCTTGACAGAGCAAAGCTTCTCCCTTCACGGCAAAAAGGAACGAAAACGGAAGAGATCCGTTTCCCACAATCCTTTTCGAAGGTGTCTCCAAAGCTCCACGCCCTCCCGCTATGCCATATGTCTTAGAGTTTCGCCCCAACATAGTGTCCAGTTGGGGACCGAGGCACGGGGTTCTGAGAGACATTCCAGACCCAAACTGTGGCCACACCCTTCTGTTTCAGGGAAGAGCATCTTGTCTTCCTTCAGGCTCTCTCAGGGTACAGGTGGGCTTTCCCATGTGTAACTTGGGCGGAGCACGTCTGGGGATTAACATTCTCCTGGAAGCAGTCTGAACGAGGTGGAAATGCTCCATACCTCTCACTGTTTTGCATATCTAAAGCATATATTTTCAATGGTTTGTAAGATGATAAAACCATGATAGAACTACTAATACAAAGAGGAACATGTTCCCGTGCAATTCAGCAATAAATGCTTTTTAGGTAAAAAAAAAAAAAAAAAAAAAAAAGGTAAAAAATCTATAACACAGTAACTACCATCTATATAAAATTTGTTTCAAAGCTACTGACCAAACTTTTTCCTAGTTTTGTCTGGTCAAATTAAAAAATAATTTTTTAGAAAAGTTCAATATTCATATAGCCAAATTTTTCTTCAGTCGTGTTGTCTCTATGGTATGGGTTACAAAAATAGCCACTCAATTATTTTCCTGGGCAATGATTTAAATGCTTAAATTCAAACCTTTACAATTTTTGAAAATGGATTTTTGGTGCAATAGAGGTAAGGAATTCTTTCTCTTTTCCACACGTCAAATTGTTAGATATTTATTGTAAAATATTTAAGGGATATATCAATATTTTGTACATTTCATCTTATAGCAAATTTCCAACAATGTAAAAAGTTTGAGTTTCCCACCATGCACCACTAGTGAGCCACTTGAGTGTAGTTTTATGTCTGTATTACATCTAATTGCTCGGATCTTCACTCACTAATATTTTCAAAACAGTTTGCTTTAGGACTTTTCATTTAATTTCAGTAAGTATTAATAAACTTAATAGCATGTGCATAAAATTTGATGATATCTCACTGAAGTAATAAAAATTGATTAAAATATATTGGCATTAGTGTTTAAGGTAGAAGTATGTACAAAGTCCCATCAGTGTTCACACACACACCGGCACACTTGACTCCGTAGATGTTAAGGCAAGCTCCAGATGTGAGGTCAAATGCAATCTAAACTGAAGAGATCAGTCCTTCCACAAGGCATTCTGTAAAGGAGGGAGAGAGGGTGTCTTACAAAGAAAACTGAAACTGAGATTCAGATTTAGTTGTGAACACTTCCACAAGCTGTTCTGGAGCATCTGGAGTCAATATTTAGACAGTTGGAAGCTCCCAATGGTCATAAATAAAGGAAATGATACGATGGAATGTGTGAGTTGGAAAGATGAATTGGAAGTGAGGCGGGACTCAGAGGAGACAGGTCCATGAGATCAGTTCGGCAGCAGACACACCCTCTGAGAGGCAGCCATCTGTTGCCCTGGGTGCCTCGGATGTGCCAGTGAGCAAACAGATGGGAGTGTTTCTCATGTGAAGTCTGCTTTTCAAAGGCTGGTGAAAAGCAAGCATTAAACTCAGTATGTAATGGGGTCTATACAGAAGTAAAAAGCAAAGTTGGGTAAGAAGAATAAAGAGTTCCAGAGGAGGGAAGTCGGGGAAAAGGAGAGAGGGCTAAAATTTGGGGCCACTTCAGGTTGTATTTCAGTAAGAGGCAGAAGTTGGTATTTCACAAAGACACAAGCAAGTTGGATAGACTTAGGATTTTAGAAGCCATTTTTAAGGAATTGGAATTAGTTTTTATTCTGAGTATAGAGGGATGTTAAGAGGAAATTTTGAACAGAAGAGATACAAAACTGGATCTGGGTTTCCCTAAACCACTTTGATTGCCTTTATGTACCCTGGTGAGTGGAGGGGTAGCAGCCCGAATGGTGGAAGGCCGGCTCAGAAGTCAGCCTTTGCGCATGTCCAGGTGGAAGGTCCAGCTAGCTCTGGCCGGGATGGCGGCAACGAGAGGTGCATAGATGGTGGATATTTTCGATGCTAAGGCTCACAAAAGTTACTTGTAAGTTAAGGGATATAAGAGAAGATGAGGTGAGAACACCTTCGATGTTTTGAGCCTGTGCTACTGGAGAGGCGAGGATCTCGGGAAGGAAGTCAGGGAAGGCTGTACATGGATGGGCACAGCGGGAGGGAAGGACAGACGGGCTGCTGCTGCACAGCAATATGCAGCTGTGGAGCAGGTGGTTGGATGTATGTGTGTGGGGTACAGGAGAGAGGAGGCACAGCCGTGCAGCCATCAGCACACAGATGACCTACAGTCATGCGGATAGATGAGGTTGTCAAATTCACAAATACAGCTCGAGAAAATAACAAGCTGCTCTTTCAGCATTTCAGTATTAGTAGTTGGGGGAAAAAAGGAGGAAATAGAGGAGACCGGGAAGAACTTTTAAGTGAAGTAGGAGAATATTAATGGACTTTGGTGAATTGAAAACCTATAAAGAAAGGTAACTAATGGATGAAAGAACTAGCAAAAATATGTTGTTGATAGAAAAAGTTGAGACTGCGAACTGACCACTTGACTGATGAGACAGGATATTGGTAATATTGACAAGGTCAATTCTTTTGTCCTTTGGAGACAGAGTCTTGCTATACAATTGAGCTCACTTTGAAGCCCAGGCTGGTCTTCAACTGGCAAGGATCCTCCTGCCTCAGCCTCCCAGAGTCCTGGGATTACGGGTGTGCGTCACCACGCCCAGCTAACAAAGTCCATTTTGGTACTCTGGAAAGAGTTTTCAAAGTTGGAAGGGGTTTAACAGAGGAGAGGTAAAAAAGAATTAAGGACAGTGAGCACCGATGACTTGTAAGCGTTTCTAAAGGAATGAAGAAATAGAATGAAACCAGGCAGCAGTGGGGCCAAATGGGAGTTTTCTCCCCTTCAGGAGCGAGCAAGGACATCCCTTTGCATTCTAATGGAAATGATCTAGTAGGGAAAGGTCTGAATCCTCAATTCCAGATAAAGGAGGGAATTGCGCGGTGACCTTTCTGGGGAGGCAAGGACAACAGGGTCTAGTACCTAGGCAGAGAGCTCTTCTGGATAAGACGGCCTATCGGCTATGGCAACAAACCAGAAGCTAGATTATCTGGGTACAAAAACCGACAGTGGGTACATCTGGCAGAGGCTGGAAGAGGACAGGACGGCACAAAGAGACGACAGAAACAATTAGGTAACATGGAAACCTACCCCGCACTTACTTCTTGCCTGTTAAGTTGACTTGTAGTAGTCATTTAATCCGCACGATAATTCTGCTGTACATACTACCATAATTCCTGTTTTATGGGTGAGGAGCCTGAAGCAAAGGGATATTAGCTATTTGGACCAGTGTGCCACAGCTAAGCAGAGGCAGAGCTGAGATTTGAACCAAAGCAGTAAAATGCAAGTTCGAAGTTCACAGAATCACTGAGGCTCAAGGACCCTGTAAACAGGAAAAGAGGGAAACTCCCCTTGCCAGAAACAGAGATTTTTTTTGGATGAATCATGAGAAGATACCTGGCCTTTTTCTCCCTTTCATGATTAGTTAACCGAAATGCTTTGTTCAGGGAGTCCCTAAGCAGCAACCAGGTGATAACCAAAGACAGCATTTAAATTAGGGTGAGTCATTTCCAAGATCTCATTCTTTTCTTAAGGAAACAGATAATTTGTGATAAAGTTATTTTGTGACAAGTTGTATGCTGCAGTACTTCTAAAAGTTTTGATATATATATATATTTTAAACTTAAGATCGTATTTTATGATGAATATCATCTATACTTGTTATATAAAATATGAAAGCAAAAGGTAACAAAGTCACATCTGTCTCACTGGGCCATCATTAGAGACACCGCTGCTAACACACAGATTCCAGGCGCTTTGGGGATGAGTGTGCAAGTGTCTGCACTGCTCCAACTTTTGAATACCAGATACGCGCCCCTGTAGTAGTTTAGCTCTAAAACTTCTGAATCTCAGATACATAATTTAAACAAATGTGTTGAACACCTTATATCACACAGATACTAATTCCAGTTGTTTCTATCATAGATAAAAATCTGAACTCTTTTCTTTCCTGACAATGTTTCTGAATCTTACTTCCTTTACGTTAATCTTTACAGTTGATTTTATACTAGATTAACTATTTATTACTGCCAAACACCTTAGGAGATTTAGGTATACCATGAAATAACCAGAAAACATGAGGTAATTTAGACACTTTCTGTTGCCAGCTCTAGAGCCTTAAAAAAGTGTTGAAGTTCTTAAAGCAAGAGGCAAAGTGCTAAAATACAGTATTTTCATTTCGAGTCCTTTAAAAACATTCACACCCACTTCAGTGCGCAATTTCAAAACCCCAGGGGAAGAAACATTTGAATGCAACGTTTTCATGAAACATTAGTAAGTTACTTAAACATCTTGCTTTTTATATTTTTAAAATACAGGTAAAATAAATAAATCTTGTATCAAAAAGAAATCAGAGTTTCACAGCAAGAATTTCTGGGTGGGTACAAAGTTGTATCTTTTGGGTTTTACATTTTGCACGTAACTGACACATGAAATAAGAGCAGAAGTAGTTTCACCTATAAAAGCAGCGTGTCACCGAAGCTACGTCCCTTAAAAACACAGACAGAACTAGGGTAGAAGTGACAGGGATAACAATAAGAACAGAAATAGAAATGTGGGCAGGAGAAGAAATTTTGCATTATGTGAAATATGGCACTGTTTAAAGTCTTATACAAAAGCTCTGTGCCTCTTAAATAGAAGCGCAGTTCTTAAGAACTAAAACACAATGCAGGTCCGTTTAGAGATGTTACTTGTGAAGCATAATGTGTTGCAATAAATGTAAGGTCTTAGTCTTCCCTGATAGCAACCACGCACTGCTTCTGTAAGGCTAATGATGGGGCAATAATGGGATCAACGAGAATTTCTACTGCAGCCGCACCACTGTGGAGTAATTTGGTTGGAGAACTGTTTCTCAAATTAGTAGCATATTTCAGATAAAGAAAGGAAGTCGCCTTAACTTGAAACTGCTGTGTCATTTCTTCTTCCTTAACTGAAATTCCAAGCAGGGTTCAGGAAATGCCCTAATGAGCAACTTCTCCTTTCTTTTTCCCCAACTAAGTGGATTCCAACCAGCCCAACTATTCATTACTCACGATCAGATAATTTACTTTGCCTGTCTCATTGGACACAGTGCTTATACTGTGGGAAGAGGGATTGTAACTTGGTGCTGTTTGTAGAGGTGATTACATTGATAGAATCCAATTGTTGCTGGTAGGTAACTAATCTGGCAGGTTAATTTTCTGTACATTAAACAAAATGTGAAGGCAAGTCTAATCAACATCTGTTTTACTTTTATTGAAGTAGCTTGCTTATAATTATAATTTTGTCTTGTGTGATAACCAGGTGTCAGGATATTAGAGGAGTCAAGCTATGATTTGCTATTATTGGGGTTAAATATAACTGAATCTCTATGACTGTCTTATTTTAATCAAGATAGAAATCACTGTTTCAGTTCATGATAACCAAAGGAATTTCTTCTTCCAGTTTAATATTCTCAGATATTTACTAAATTGGAACATGATTTAACATTTTATTGCCTCATGTTATTTTATGAGTAAATGTTAATTCTGTTTACATTCTAGCAATATCTATTTTATTAGCTTTCAGAGATAAGAAAATGTAAGTTCTGTTTGTAGCAGAAAGGAGGGCTGACAGTGGATTAGCATGTGTTTCTTTTCTCCCAGGTTTAACAGATTATTCTTGTTTTCTATGCAGATGTAAATCTAAACAGTTTGTTTAGAAGATTTCAAGTATTCTAAAGCAATTACTATTTTAAAATAATTTCAATTGTAAAAACATGAAAATTGTAGGAGGGACTTAGACTTTATTTAATTCTGTGTACATACGATGTATTTGCATGAATTATTACTCCGTATTTTCAATATTGTCTCTGAATATTTCATTAGAAGTACACAAGCGGAGAAAAATAATAGACTTTACATAATGTTTAATTCACCTTGTATAGTTTACTAGTGTCTTATTTACTGGAAACTTCATTTACCATTGAGACTTTGAAACAACCTTGATAATGCTTCCTTGTTCAGAAACTGTCACCAAAGCAAAGTGACACAGAATAAGGAGTTCATTGCTGAAATTATTCTGCTAATTCTGCTTCAGTTGTATGATACGACTGAGCATAGCTATACTCTCTCAAGTAGCTTTGAATTAATACTAATTCTTAAGTTATTGGTGGAGGCTACCTGCCACAGTCTAAACTTTATGGTTTATATTTTGGGAATTAAAAAGGAAACTTTTGATGTTCCAAAGCAAATGCAACACGTGTAATTCTCATGCTATTACATTGTTTTTATTATTATTATTTGACTTTCCAGTTTTATTATAAAGAAAGAAAATAATGCAGCATGGGTACGTTTTGTTGAAGTGAAACTTAGAGTTGATATAAAAAAGTGAAACATTTCTCAAAGTCAGCTGAATTTCAGTGATTTATATGCCAGTATTTTAGTTGTAGATAGCCCAAGTAATTACAACATGTTTGACGATAAAGCAAACTTTTAGCATAAGTAACCTTTTCCTTCGTCTTACTAGTTAGCATGGTGAAAGTAGAAAATAATTTTGAAAACTGGTTTGGATAATAAGAAACAAGAAATAAGGAAACAAGAGACTGAAAGAAATGCAATGTTCTTAAATAGTAATTTCAAATAAAGTACCAAAACATGGCTCAAAGAGAACCATGAGGTTCTATTTGATATTGATAAAATAATAAACATCATATAGGTGTGGAAATGCAATCAATCTTTCATACATTATATAAATAAAACTGTGCAGATTAGTCACGGAAATAACCTCTTATTGTATAAAGAAATGGGTTTCTGGTTAGCACAAGTGGAGTGGCAGCAGATCCAGATAGGCAGTGTTTACAAACAGCAGATTGATAATCTGGGACTATTTGGCCACAAACCAAACCAAACGGGGTGTAGCTGTGGCTTCCTTCAGGCATTACCGGTGACGCTTACTAAGATCGAAGAGGAGAACCACCGAGACACAGGAATAGGAGCACACAAACCCGCCAAAACGCCGCCTGTGAAGACGGAGGATAGCTGTACTTCTACAGCGCAGGAAGGGAAAAACCAAGAGCTAGCCCTGACGTTACGGCGCTGTGCGTGCCCAGGCACATGGCCAGTCTCTGGAGTGGAGCTGTGTCTGTCTGGAGACGGACAACATTTGGCAGCCATTTACTTTGTACGTGTAGCTGCCGACAGATAACTTTGCGCTTCCATTACATTGGATTCATTGGAGCATGGGAAGCCTCGGCTACTTCCCAACCAAAACGAGGCAGTTCATGCTAAAATCGGGGCACACATACAAGTGGAAGAGCGAGATACGGTCACAGAGCGCGGCCTCTCCTCAGGTGACGCGTGTTAAGAGTAGATTGGTCAAGGGGAGAAACCCCTTCTTTCTGTGTTCCATTGCTCTCAGGAAAGGGCAAGGTTGAGTGGAATGATCTTAAAAATCCCACGGGGTCGCATTTTTCTTTTATGTTTTCAGGTTTGAATAAGTGAGGATTCGAACTGAAAATGTTCTATTGGGTCTCCTTCTGAAGGGTCAAAGGAGCCGTGGTAGAGATGAACCTGGGAGCATAGGTGGACTTTAGCCAGGTTCTCCTGCCACCTCTGTATGTTCATTTTAAGGAGCTGCCACAGAAGAGTATGCCCCCCCACCCCCCCACCCCCCGCCATCTCCTTCTCCAGCTCTTTGAAACAAGTAGTGTTCATTTTCTAGCTCCTTCCCCTGGGCCAGAGGGTTCTGTGCTTGTGTTCATTTCTTTCTCTAGTTTGTCCTTGTACAAACATCTTCCAAATGCAGAAGATTACATGCTCATGAATAGAGTAAGCTTGGGATGATATTTGCTTCTTTAGACACATTGCTACTGAAGTAAGAAAGCAAAGCAGGAGTTTCTGTCAGTCGCTCTTTGGCTCTGTCCCGGGCCCTCACGTCTGACATCTTTCACTGACACTCGTTCTATCAAACACGTTTCACCAGCCCCTGGAAATCTAGGCTGGTACTGACTGCACTGGGATTCTGTCTTTGGGCAGGTAGGATGCTCTTTACCCTAGTGGCTATCCAGAATTTCTAGGCAGATAAGATGTCTACCCTCCCTGGTACTGCTGAACCTGTGTAAATTCAGAAACATTTGAGCTACTAAACCGTCTCAGGATACAGATGCAAATGCAAACTGTCTCAGGTTTGCAACCGAAGTTTTATCTTCACAATGACACTAAATTTTGGTAAAAGTCTAGATTGTCCTTCCTCTTCCGCTAAGAGGCATCTGATCCTTTAATCGTACTCTCAAATACCCTTTCCATTTAGCCAGTGACTTTTCCTCATAAGTAGCTCTGATTCCTTCACATTGCAAGAAAATTTTTGCACAAAGGATGATTTTTTTTCTGCCAAAATTGCATTTACCATTAAATTATTTTCCTGTAAGCACAATTAATCTTATAAAGAAGTTTTCTCAGTGTTCACAAAATGTAAAGCACTTACTGTTTTAGCAGAATCTTTCCCACTCTAGCCATTTGGAAGACAGATTGGAAGGTGAGAAACTAGAATCTTTAATTTAGACTTTCGTTTATACAGTTCTCCTGTATCTGCAAAGGTGTATAGAGAGCAAAGATGAGTGTGTGTGGTATCTCTGTGCAATACCTCACAACTAGATGCACTTCTGAAATGATCTGAGGGAAAATACTTTGCAGAAAATATAATCAAACCTATTTCATGAGAGAATCAAAAGTAATAGAGAAATGACTTCCACTATAGGAATAATAACTTAGCTGAATGTTTCTGTATCCCCTATTCTGTTCCATTGGTCTACTTGTCTGCTTTTGTTCTAGTCCCATGCTGTTTTTATCAGTATTGTTTTATAGCATAGCTTGAAGTCAGATATTGTGAGGCCTCCTGCTTTGCTCTGTTGTCCAAAATTGCTTTTGCTATTCTAGGTCTCTTCTGGTTCTATAAGAATTTTAGGATTGCTTTTTCTAGTTCTGCAAAGTAAGTCATTTGTATTTTGATTGGGACTGCATTGAATTTGTACAGCAGTTTGGGGAGTATGGCCATCTTGGTAATATTGGTTCTGCCTATCCAGAAGCAAGGGACGTCTTTTCATTTTCTGATGGCCTCTTCAACTGCCTGTAGTTTTCTTTGTACAGGTCCTTCACTTCCTTGCTCAGGGTAATTCCCTCGTGTTTAATTTATCTTGAAGCTACTGTGCATGCATGTTATTGTTTTCATAATTTCCTTCTCATCAAGTTCATTATTGGTGTACACAAATGCTAATGATTTTTATGCATTGACTTCTACCCTGCCATGTTGCGGAAGTTGGTTATTAATTCCAAGATTTTTTGGTGGACTTCTTTGGGTCTTCCATCATTAGCACATAATGATGGTTTCAGTTCTTCCTTTCCTACGTATATCCCTTTTATTTCTTTCTCTTGTGTGATTGCTCTGGCTAACATCTCAAGTATAATGTTGAATAGAAGTGATGACTGTGGACATCCTTGTCTTGTTCCTGATTCTAGGGTAATGCTTTTAGGTTTTCCTCATCTAGGGTTTGGTTTGTCATAACCAAACCATCTAGGCTATTGGTTTGTCATAAACGGTTTTATCATAGTCAGTTATGGTTCTTCTGAACCTGTTTTTGTTAGGGATTTATCATGAGGGAGTATTGGATTTTTTGACAAAAGCCTTTTCTGCATCTATTGATAGGGTCATGGGGTTTTGGCCCTTTCTGTTTGTGCGGTGTATTACATTGACTGACTTCTGCATGTTGACCCATCCTGCATCACTGGGATGAAACTTCCTCGATCATGACATATGATGTTTTTGATGATGTGCTACATTCTATTTACTAACATAGAATGTTAGGGTTCCATGTGGAGGATTTTTATATCTATGTCCATTAAGGATAATGGCCTATAGTTTTATTTTTTAGTTGGATCCTTCCCTGATGTGGGGCTCAAGGTGATGCTGGCTTCCACAAATAAATCTGGAGCATTCTGTTCCTCATAGTTTCCTTGAAGAGTTTGAGAAGTATTGGTGGTATAATACCCTTAAGGTTTTGTAGAATTCACATTGAATTCATCAGGTTCTGGGCTTTCTTTTTTAGTCAGTAGATTCTTTGTTAATGTGTCAATTTCATTGCTTGTTATTAGATTGTTAAGCATATTTATGACATCTTGGGTTAGTTGTGGCAATTTGTATGTGTATAGGATTCCGTGTCTTCAAAATATGGTAATTTGTTAGAATATAATTTTTCTAAGTAGTCACTATCTTCTGGATTTTGAGTGTCTGTTGTGATTTCACCATTTTCATTTCTAATTGCATTGATGTGAGTCCTATTTATTTATTCTTTCAAAGAATCAGCTATTTGATACATTGTTTTCTTGCTTGTTTTTTAGTCTCAATTTCATTGATTTCTGCTCTCATCTTTACAATTTCCTTCAATTTCAGTTTGGGGCTGGTTTTTTGTTTTTTAAGTATCTTAAGATTTCTCATAAGGCTATTTATTTGGACACACTTTGTTTTCCTAATGTGAGCATAGATTGTGATGACTTTTTTTTTTTTTTGCAGTACCAGGGATTAGAGTTTAGGACTTTGCGCTTGCCAGGCAGGGGCTTATTCCACTGAGCTATATCCCCAGCCTGAATTTTCCTCTTAGAACTGCTTTTATAGTGTCTCAAAGATTTCATTGTGTTGTACAGTTATTGTCACTAACTTCCAGAAATTCTTTAATTTCTTCTTCAGTTTCTTGTGTGACCCATTGGCTGTGTAGGAGTTAATTTTTAATTAATTTTTCCTGACCATTTGCCCCCTCTGACATTTCTTCTGTTGTTGATTTTTATTTTCATTTCATAGTTGTTTGATAGTATGCATGGGGTAATTCCAGTCTTTTATATTTACTTAAGCAGGCTCTGTGGACCAGTATGTGATCTGTTTTGGAAAAAAGACCATGTGGGGAATTAGAGGAGGGGGGAGGGAATTGAGACGAAAGGGGATTTAAGAAAAGAAACAATCTGCAGTGTGCACGTGTGCTCTCTCCCCACGACGACTGCAAACTACATTCCTGCAGACATGTACTAATAGAATTCTAAAAAGTTAAAAAGAAGAAATAATCATTTGTACTGGCCATGGGTTAGTTCCCATACAAGCTAATATGTTAACCAAGCTGATATGTGCAGATGATTCAGTGATTTCTTTGTGGTCAGTTGGTTTGGAGTTGATGGGACACAGTGAAACAGGAAGCCAGAAGTTCAGCATTTTCAGCTTGCTCCTAACTTTCCATGTGACTGCCTAAGTCTGTGTGTTTCTTAAGGATTTTGAGTTAGATGGATATCTGAAAAGAGAGTGAAAGTCTGGAGTCAGGCCAGAGGGTAGGGATGAGTAACGTGGTGGCTCTTAGGGTCCTCTCCTCTACCTAGAGCAGCTCCAAATTTGTTTTCTGGAGATCAGACTTGCACTGGCTGTAGGAGCCCACAGTAGAAAAGGAGGTCTTCTGCTTTCCTCCCCGAGAGGTGTCACTTTCGTGTTTCCAACAGATTTACGTAGCATGAAACAGCCACAAACTACTTCCGCCAAATCTGGCTTTTTCCCCCTTGTTACAATTTCCTATCAAAACGGCCTTGGAAGATTCTGCTTTTGGAGAACACTGAAGCAACTCTTTGCATAGTTCGGCAGGTAACTGCTAATCTGCCTTCTCCACGGGGCAGTTGTGCTTTGCCGTGTTTGCTCAGAAGGCCTTGCCACTTCATTTACCCTGCTACTGATTTGCAGTTTTAGCCCTGGTTGTCTCTGAATCCACATGGTTTTCATTCTGCTGTACACATCCCCAGTGTAGGACAAAGCTTTTGATTGGTCACTTAGGACGGAGTTCTGCAAAGACGAAGCAAACAACAACAACAACAGCAAACGTAGCAAGCAAAGTTATTCCTGAGTGTGCTACGAGAAAGAGAATCTTTATAAAATAGGCAACCTGAGATATTGCGTCCTTCACTGAGGATAAAAGGTGACCGAATGCTGACTCCTCAGGACGGAGTATAGTTCTCTTTGAAGAGTCTGAGTTCCAGTCATCTATAGACCATTCACTGCCCCATTTCCTCCCCTCCCCTTCCTTCCCTTGTGCCCCCCCCCCGTCCTCTCCCTCCCCTTCGCTCTGCTCCCCCATCTCTCCCCTCCTCTCTTTCTTCTCTAGGTGACACCGGGCAGCATTGATCAGGTTCTCTTCAGAAACGAAAGACACTGCCAGGTAGCACCTCAATTCAGTCAGCCAGTCTCCTTGAGGGAAGTCTCCCTTGCTCAGAAAAGTAGAAGGAGGGTTTGAAGAATAGGTAACTTTCTCAAGATGACCAGTTAAGGAAATAACAGGTTAGGGATCTGGACCTAGGTCTGTGTGGTGCTTACCTCTAGATAAATTATGCTGTCTTTTCTGGGACACTCAATTTAAACTTTGTTGTTCTCTTTTATTCATTTTGACGAAGATCCCATTGTTATAGCTTGGAAGGGGAAACAGTTCGAGAGGGAAGGACATCAGAAATCACGGTCACATTGAAGAAGTATCCCAAACCTCCACCTGGGTGACGAGGCCTGTGACTGTATTTGATTTGCAAAAATAGCAGATGCAGCGGTAGCAATGGGCCGGGAGAGATGGCTTATTTCATCAAAGAAAGGGATAAGCGAAGAGACTCATTAATGTCGAAGCAGTAGATGGACAACTGGTGACAAATATCAAGCAGATTTGCTTCAGTATGGGCCGGGAAAGGTCACTGATTATTTTTGGTTAAACCGGTTCACAGAGGCCAGGTCTCCACTAAAAAAGGGAATTAATTGCTTCTATTTCCAACTAATTGCCTGAACATTTCCCTTTGCTTTGTCATTGGAGATTTGGTCAGAGAGGGGAAAAGTCAAAAGTCAGAGTTTGATGGAATCTACATAAAAAGGGAATCTGAGGAGACCAAATTATGGCATTTGGTGTAATAATGATAATGATATTTAGCATTTTTCCTTGGGAGTACTGTGGATTTTTAGAGCCCTTTTCAATCTTTAATCAGACCATAGGGCACATTTAAAAGAGTTCACTGTTTTTATTTCCATCTAGAGGATAAAGCTTCACAGAGAGATGAGCTGACCCAGGGCAAGACTCTGGAGATGTTACTTCTGTATGTTAGATTACACCCTCCCATGTTCAGCTTTAGCTGCAGCCTGGGCGCTTCCCAGCGGTGCCATTCATTCACGCTCCTTCAGAGTCTAGGTTTTTGTGTGGTTTTGCCTGAGATTACTACCTAGATGAGTGGCTGAAAAATCACCTAAGAACACAGTATAAAATCAGTTTGATGTTGTGAAAATTTCCTAGTTTTCTGGCTACTAATTTATGCTTCAGATGCTTTCATGTGATAAGGCACTCTCAGGGGTGTTCCTCAATTAACCAGTCCTTGAAATCCTGTTCAGCCCCTAGTTCTTGGGTATCTGTGAGTTTTATCATTCAGGCACTTACAGTTTTGCTGTTTTGGAACAAAAAGCAGTAATTTAGAAAGCAGAACTAGCACAGAACTCAGGGTATGGTAGATCAGTGTTGAATCCTTCTGGCATCTGTGATGTACTTCAGAGGCTCAAAAAACAACTGTTTTTCTTTATGAAGTTCACATCTTTAATATCAACCAGTCCTCTTTGCTTGAATCACTAAAAATACAAGTTATTGATAATTAGCTATTTACCATACGTTTTCAAATCATAATTGTTAAAATGAGCATAGGTTTTAAAGCAAGATGTTTAGGTATCAAAACAGCTCTGACATAATCAGTTGTTCAATCTCAGACAATTTGTGTCATTTGATTGTAATTTCATTTCTTCATCTATAAACCTGATCCACCTCCTAGGAATTTTATGGTTATTAAATGTGAAAGTGAGGAAAGCAACCAGCCTAATTCCTGTACAGAATGGGGCTCTCGCACCTTTGGTCGTTGTTTCTTAGTGCTGTTATTAAATATTATGAAAATATTAAATGGAAGCAAAACTTAAAATGAATATACGACGCTGGTGCAGAAAACCTCCCCAGGGCTGGGAGTACAGCGCAGTGGGACAGTGCCTGCCTGGCAAGCATGAAGTTGTGAGTTCAATTCCTGGTCCCTCCTGCCCCCAACCCCCAATACTCAGGCCTTTTAAAGGAACACAATCCTCTCAGTTATGTTGCAGTCTCTTTTCTCCCTATGAGCCTATAGCAAGGCTTCTGTACCCCACCATTTTGAACAGTCTTTACCAACAGTAAGTCACGTAGTACCTAGAGCAGCCTTGGGAACACAGCAGTGCTCTAACATGCACTGCGCAGGTTAGAGTTCCTGCCCACTGGCAGGCCCTCTGTCAGTCCAAGGCGCACAGCATGGCCGGCGGGAACCCAGGTTTGGGACCTGGTGGGTTGATTCCAAAGCGTGTAATCTTAACTGCTGCTGGACAATGTTTGCTGAAGATCAGATTGCATTTCAACAGTGATCGGCATTTGTGCAAACTGAGAAATGAAATCATCTTCATCCTCAGTTTTCAATGTTTAAGATTTCAAGCTTGTTTTTTTCTGTTCATACTAAGAATAAGAAACTAATATCAACAGTTGCATCAGTGTTATCAAACCATCCATTTTTATCCTAAACGTTTTCTTAAAACTAATAGTTTTTACTAGTACATTATAGATATAAATAATGATCACATTCATCCACAGCTAATTTTTCAGTGTTTTTATTTGACCTCAAGAAGTGTCATAAATCCACTCCTTTGTCAAAACATGTTTCAGTTCCCTACGAAGAAAATCTTAGCAGCTGGGCACGCTTTTCTCTTGGCCTCCCCTACCCCTGTGCCTCCTTTGCTTACGGGTCAGGTGGAGCGTTGAGCCTTTTCTCCCAAGTGCTGACTAAGGACTAACTCTGGGGAGACCTACTTGTCAAAATTGCTCCTCACAGTTTGCTTGACTTGTTTCTCTTATACAGTGTAACTTGATACAACTCCTTTCAAATGTATAAACAGGACACACCCTCTAAAACAGCAAGGGCTGAGACTGTACACACGTGGGGAACTTGGTGAGCCTGTTTTGACTAGCTTCACTGCCCAAGTCAGTCAAAAAGTAATCACCAGTGACGCCAACCATTCTGACAGATTGTAGGCCTACTTACCGCTTGTTTGACGGGCTTGTCTGTCAGATTGAAGTGGTCAGATTGATTGGAGATAGTCTAACAGAAAAATGTAACTTGGGAGGATGTGGGTGTCTGTATACCAGAATCTACCTTAAATAACTTTATTTGAAATCTGTACCTATTTTCCTGGGCCCAGGAAGAGAGCTCTGAAATGACACATTGCAGCATTTGACTTTCCAGAGTGGCATGTCTTGTTGCTTGTTAGAGCCAGCAGTGTATTTATAGGCTGTGTCACAATCACATCCCCCTACGGATGTAGTTCAATAAGTTTGAAACTCTACCCTACCTTGGGTAGTGTCTTAATGAGGGATCATATCTGACTCTGTTTGATAGACTGCTGATAGATGTCTGAACATAAATGACTTTTCAGATATTAAATTTCTCACTCAGCCATTTGTGACTTGTGGTAAGCAAGGCTGACCTTGCCATTAACAGTAGCCCTAAGAAGAATTTAGAAGAGAAACAAAAACAAAATACCAAACAAAACCTTTTGTGAGAGGCAAGATGATTTGGTTAAATTTATTACTTGAGATTTTTTTTTAAAGTAAGTTTTTGTATATATCAATTGTCATGTTCCATTAGAAATTTCTTTGCAAATGAACTTCTAGATATGAGCAGGACAAAGCAACACTATAAGGATGAAAGAATTATTTATGCTCATGCTATAGTGTTGGGTTTATGAGGCAAACATAACGAGGTAATTTTCTGTAGTAAGCACATTTTCATAAAGTCTGGTTTATGTTGGTCCTAAATGTATTTACATTATTGGTCTTAATGTATTTACATTGAGAATTTGAAATATTGTGCTATTGTTTGAAAGATTTACTTGTGTGTTGCTGCTCCTTAACTCACCTAGAATGCTGACTTTTTCTGTGAAAATGTTTTAAAAACGTTGAGGATTTAGATACTATCTTATGTGTGGTTCAGAAGTAAATTCAATGCTAACATTAAAAAGAAGTTAAATGCAGAATGTCAGTAATAACTTTTCTCAAATTAGCTGAACAGCCACAGTTCCCTTCTGTTAGAGTAATTTTATATGTCATTATTTTTCTTTAAATTTCATGATTAACAGAGGGCAAGAAAGCTTATTTCAGGTTTGCTTTCCAAGTTTTTGCTTCTAGTTATTTCATGAGTAAATGCGTTCAGTAAGAGAACCCTTTGGCCTGAGAAAAAAGAAAATTAAATCAAATCCTGCATTTTGCATAGTGCTATATGTAGGCCATTGGGGGTATATACTTAAATTTTACATGTATCTTACTTTAAAGAACCATTATTTATAATATTTCAATGGCCCTCCTGATGCTTTAAATCTTTCACACATTTGGAGCTATTTCATCAGGTTGTGCAGACACGTTGTACAGATTAACCTCCTGGCAGCAATTAAAGCGGATTGTTTTGTAATGTCTCCTTCTCCACGCTAGATATTCATATTACAAATAAGAGTTACTTTGAAAAGCACAGCTTTGTTGTAATGATTGCTGTGATTGGAGCAGAGACTCAGTACTGAGCTCAGTCTGGGTTTGAACCCTTCTTTGCTTCTGAGCTCCTTACCCTGCCATCTAACTTCGCTTTCTCTTGGGTTGTGCTGGGCGTAGAGAATGAGGCTATTTGCCTCGTGGCTTGATGATGTGATTCCGCGAGACCGGGTAGGCAGAGCTCTTGCTACACTTGTTCCATAAGTAGTACTGTGCTCTATTTCTGTTAAGATTATTCACATAATTTTTACTTTTGAAGCCAGTACTAGGAGAGTGTGAATTAGACTTAGTTTGATTTTTGAAACTGTGTGCTTCCTGAGTCCCCCTGAAACTTAGCTAGTTCATTGGAATTTGCATGAAATAAGAAATCATAACGATAAAGAATCAAGTCAGCCATCATAAAAGGGATCAAATAAACCAATGAATAAGAATGCTCTCTGTAAGTAGCAAGATGCTACATAGGTGTAAGTTGTTGTGTTTGAATGCTATGCTATTGGCCTGGTTTTCCTATAATCTCACAGCTATATTTTATAAAATTCAGTTTCAGTGACAGGAAAACCTATATAAACTGTTCCACTGATGGCAATGTCTATAAAACTAGAGAAATATTTAGAAAGCAATTATCAGTGCAATATGTCACTGTTTTCAGTTCAAAAGGATCATGCTATGGCTTGTGTTTAGATGACTTCACAAAGCCTCACACAGCCATAGGTGGGGCTTTTTCAGAGGTGGCTGGATCTATGGTGTGTGGCAGTGAAATTGATTCATGGTGCAGTGCTAGGACCAAGGGCGCTAGGATTAAGGATGTGAGTGCTCTCTGCCTAAGTAGGCTGAATAAGACCTAAGGGGCAGAATGTGTTGTGATTGTCCCTTGTTGCTTTGTACCTTCTTCCCACCATAAACTGCTTACCCTCTGCAGTGCCTGTCTGCCACACCACCCTGCCTTGAAGCCAGCCAATTATGGACTGACATGTCTACAAACTGCGAACTAAATAAACCTTTCCTCCTTTAGCTTTGGGTATCAGGAATTTTGTCTCAGCAACAAGAAAAGTAACTAAGACAGATGTAAAATGAATCATATTTGAAGTTAAGAAAATGGCTACCATTTTGTTATTTGAAGATATTCCATACGTGGTGGTAAGGAACAGATTAAAATCATGTTTGACACTGCAACAGTTTGAGGCCATTTCTCTATGAAGAAGAAGCAGAGCTGATACACAAGTTTACTTTACCAATAAATCTTTAATGTAGAATTTTTGTTTCCACCAAAGCAAGGGATCAGTGCTAATCAAGGTGGACATTTCCTGGGCTGTAGAGTAGTTTCCTTAAATGGTCTTAGTGAGTAATAGAAGAGAAACATGAAATTGTAGAAGTCATTGAGGGGAGACTGGAGGGCACCTACTCTTGGGTTCTGGAGCACTCGGGGCGGTGCGGTGCTTTAGGGTGGCCTCCCCCTTAGCCTTCAGCTCTCTCCCTTGCTCACTGGCCCTGCAATCTCCGTGACCTGAGAGAGGCTTCTAAGCTGTGGGCTACTCCGCTTTCTTACATTTCGGCGATGTCTTCACTGCCCTCTGGATCTAGCCCTCCCTTTTGTCCTGAAGATCAATTCTCCCAGTTGCATGTCTTGGCTCACCATTCTCTTGTTTCACCTGATCATTCTTGGCCACAGCAGCCTCTTAGCTCGGCCTCTGGGCTGCTGTCAGGGAAGACAGTGCCGCCGCGGCAAGTGGGTTAGAGCTTTTACACATCTGCGGTCTTCAGTCTCAGCTGGGCCTCTGCTCCAGCCACCACCGTCCAGGCCGTTCTCTCCCATTCTTCTCAGCATATGTGCGTTTTACTTCTCTCATTCTCATCTCTTTTGTCCACATTAATAAATACATTTTAAACTCCCTCATCAGAAGTCTAAAATCTCAGAATCTATGTTACAGAGGACAATGACTCTGCCACAGTCAGGTTTTCATCTTAGGTCTAACACCTAATTTTTCTGTCACCTATTTGATTTACCATCTTTTCTCATGTATCTTGTAGTTCTTCCTAGTTAACGTATAACTAGGAAGTATAAGCATGGAATACGCACGCACACACACACACACACACACACACACACACGCACGCACTCCTACAAACCCTAACATAATCTGTAATAACTGAAACCCTGAAGAAGATTTTCCTTTCTTTTTTTGTCAGATAATATGAAATCTTTAAAACAAGCTAAAAATAGGAGCCGTGAAACCTGTCTTCCTGGACCCAAATCCTTGACCTGCTAGCTGCTTCTTGTTTAGCACATTGCTTCTTTTCATCCTCTTTTCCTCATCATTGAAGTGGGACAGTAATAATTCCCACCTCATAGGGTTAGTGTGAGTATTAAAACTTCGATGCATGTAAAAAAGTCTTGAGTAATTCTTGACGTTAGTCAGCATTCAAGACGTGGCGCTCCTTACCATTACTGCTTTGCTCATCATTCATTTATTTGACGAGAGTTCATTGAGGATCCCGTGATTGACCAAGCATCAGTCAGAGACCGACATCAGAACACTGGATTTCCAACACTTGACGAAAGAGGCAAGTCCTTTGTTTACTTAAATAGTGGTCAGAAGTCGCTGTAACCAAGTCCTGAGGAGAGAGAGACGGTCCTTTAAAAACTCATGACAGCACAGGGCATGCGCCGGTAGGAATGAAAGTGCAGGTAAGGCTGTGTGGATGGAGTAGTGCCGAGACAGAGGCCAGTGTAGCTCGACCTCAGCAAGCAAGGGCACAGTGGTGTGAGAAGTTCAGTCGGTCCTGGCGGGGCCGTGGTTAGGGAACCAGATCCCGTGTTGGATGAAATGGAAAGCAGCTGAACAAGTTTAGACTGGAGAGGGGGTAACCCACTTAGTACATTTTAAGACCCTCCTTCTGGGAGATGTATGGAGAATGGTTGGAGAGGCCAATGGAGGGCAGTGGCAAACTGGCAATGAAGGGCTTACAGCAGGACTGATGGCGGCTTTGACTAGAGCTCTGGTGGGAGAGATAGAGAGGGATCTATCTGAGGTGTGGAGAGCTAGAGTTAACGGGGAGGTTGTAAGCTGGGGGAAGGAAAATGAAGGAATACAACAAGATACCAGTTTTGAGCTGAGGAAGACTGGGGAGAAGCAGGTTGTAGGGGATAATCATGAGTCTGTGCGGCATGGAAATCTTATGTTCTCAGATGCTTGTGATCCTCAATATTGATGTAGTATAAAAGTGCATATAGCATATCATATATTTAAAACTGGCCTCAAAAAAATAAAACTGGCTTCATATATATATATATATACATACATATGCTACATATAGCATAAGACTGACAGTATTTGTACATATATACATGTACATGTTATACATATATACACATACACATATTACACATATACATATGTGAGAACTGAATCACCTTTCTCCGTAAGGGCAACGTTAAACCCAGTCATCCAATTTGATTTGGTTCTCCTCCAATTTGCTTTGCGACTGGAATTGTGCAAAGAATTAAATTTGTGAAGATATATACGGTGTTGTGTGCACAAAGCTGGGCATCCTACGAGGCATGAAAAACATGCCGGAGTGGAAATGTAACTCTGAGACTTACGGGGCTGGAGGGTGTTATTGACAGAAGAAGTAAAAGGAAGCGAGGTACTGGTGCTGAGTCCTGGGGTGGCTCCCCTTAGTCGCTGTAACCGTTGTGTTCTACCTTCGGCCTCATAAGGAGGTCCGGACTAGAAATGGAAACGGGGGCGTCCTTAACATAAGCGTGAAGGTGCTATTTCAACCGTGAGAACAGGCGAGCGCCCCCACCTGGACAGTGAAGGGAGTGGGGCCCCAAGGTGTCCTCAAAATTCATAGCCCTTCCAGTTCCATAGCTGACTTCTATTCTGGACGCGTCCCCTGACAGTGTCTTCTGGGCATGACCATTGGCCCAGTTATTTCCAATTTTCTGCTCTTTCTCTTCGTTCCTCTCTGTGGCATTTGACTTTGTTAACTACTTTTTTTGTTCTTGAAATTCTCTCCTACATTGGCTTTGTGATAGTGTACGGTCCTCTTTTCACTGAGCTTTTTTGAAACTCTTTCAGTTTCTCCCACCACCTATGTGTTGATTTTCTTCAGAGTTCCTGACTTAACATGTGGTCCTTCTAGTTTCTCATGCCGTGTCCCTTGTTTCCATCTCGTGTGACTTCTTCATTGAAAGCTCTGACTCAGTGACTTCAAACCGGGGCCCAAGTCCATGTCTCTAACATTTGGCTGTGCACCAGGGCTCCTTTGTGGATGTTCCATAAGGAGTCTGACTTCATTAAGTCAACACTGAATTTATCACCTTTCCTTTAGAACTTTTGCTCAAACCTTTATTTGTTGTCTGGTAAATTTACCTTCACTACTTTCCACTTCAAAGCAGACCACAGTATTATATATGGATCTTCCTTCCTTTTCTCTCCCTGTGTAAATCAATCAGAGGCTGACACTAGAACACATAGGATTTCTTTAAGTTTTCTATACTATGGGTAGTATTTGGCCTAGTTTTAATAATTCTAAGTTTTTTTTTTTTGTACCGGGATCCAACTCAGGACCTCAAACTTGCCAGGCAGGGCAGGCGCTGTGCCACTGAACCAGCTCCCTGGCCCTCTAAGTAGTATTGATTTAGCCTGGGGCTTCTGTTTTTTCTTCGCAGAATATTGCCAAGTTCTTACTAGTTTCCTTATGTCTAGGATGGTTTTTCATAACTTGGCCTCCGTCTTGTTGTTTAGGGACTATTTCAGAAATGCTGACTGATGAGGTCAGTCTCCCGCTGAAAGCTCTGCATGGTCAGTAAGGGGTAAGGAGGAAGCTTAGAGGGGTGCCGCACCTTTTATGATCCTCCTTCTGCCTGATTTTCTGTGCTCGTTTGTCCTTACCTGTACTTTGCTGGGAGGGAAGGCAAGGAGCGGTGCAGTGGGGTGGGCAAAGGGGGCATTTTCCTTTATAACCTGCTACTGGAAAATTTGAGTAACGCGGAGAGGTTAATTTCAGACATTTGATTTAAGGAACCGATCTTTGTTAAGATTTCCCTCAGCTAACTGCAGCTATGATTGGGAAATCTAATATTACCAACATTTCTAGGCAGACTGTTTCTTAGAAGTCATCAAAATTCACAGTGTTACAAGACTGACAAAATAACACTCAGAGTGCAGCTCTACATCAGAGTTTCTTTTCTGTTGCTGCTGTAGCAAATTTAACATAAATGTAGTGATTTAAAATCGGGACACAATTTATTGTCTTATAATTCTAGAGGAGAAAGGCCTAAATGAGTTGCATGGCTATACTCACAGTTTTCACTAGGCATCGTGCTTTCCAGAGGCTCCAGGGGATTTGTTTCCTGCGGTTCCCAGCATCCGCAGGAGGCCTGCCCTCTGGCTAAATGGTCCACGGCACTCTGACATCTGCTCCCACGGTCCTATCCCTGTCTCCCTCTCACTGTCCTGTCTCTTTTTCTGAGGACCCTTGAGATTACGTGGGGCCGACCTAGATCATTCATGAAAATTCTTCCATCTCAAAACTTTAATTTAATTACACTTATAAAGTTCCTTGTGTATTAATAAAGTTATGTGTCAGGCGGATCTGGGCATTAAGATGCAGATATCTTTGTTGAGGGGCATAATTTTGCACATGACAGACTCATTGCAAATAATAATTGGCAGGAGTTTAATGAGGCTAAAACAGTATATTTTTGAATGGTTTTGCTTTATTTTAGTTTTAATGAAAAAAGGTATTTCTTTCCTTTTTAAAGTAAGTTTGTTTGTCTGCTCAAGTAATTATGGAAAAAGAACCTGGAGTCCTCCCTTCTGACATTATAGTAAAATTTTTTTCATATAGCCCAAAAACTATAATATTACTCAGTATTTTCAAATGTTTTATTTCTAGAAAGCAATTAATGTGAGTGATTTTTCAAAGAACTTTTCTATTACTTTAATTCATACTAATTTCTTGTATGCATTTGCTCATTTCTTAAATGAGCACTCCTCAGAGAAAGAACTTTAAATGTACAAAATAGAATAGTCATTTGGGTAGAATAAGCTGAACTGAAAATAATTTCATGCCTTCTGCTCTCTCCCTCTGAACCCACCCTTAATCTTTCCTGAAAAGCAGTACAAGAGATTTTCTGTACATGAGACATTAGGAGAAGATACATATGATGTGAGGAAATGTAAATTTCTCCTTGGGCAGAGGGCTGGAGCTCCAAGTCATGTGTTTTTATTACTTAGATCTGGAGACTAGCGTTGAAGAAACCACCTTACACAAATGGAATACTTCTCTGTATTATGGCGGCAGACTTCAGTCACAGCATTTTCCCAGTATTGTATGGTGAGCGCAGGTCTTCCAGTGCATGGTGGCTACAGGATAGACTTAGTGAAACACAAAATAGGACTGAAACAAAATTGTGAATCAATCCAGTCAAGTTCCACCAACATTAGGGAATCAACTCCAGCAGTTTTTTTTCCCCTTCAAATTGGGTAGGTTGGCGCATTTGTTTACAGCTCTATAGTACACATACAGACTGGGTAATTTTATTATTTTTGTGAACTAAAATCAAGTAGCTTGCAGCTGAAAGAATACCCTACTGGAAATCAAAAGGTAAGAAATTGACTTCATTTGTGGCTGCGTAATTGGAAGCACACCTGGTAACCTGCTTGAACTTCACCTTCTTCACCTGTGAAGTAGGGCAACCACCTTTATCTAAATTTTGATCTAAGCATGGAGGGAGAGGGAAAAGGGAAGGGAAAAACACATTATGACCGTGACTACTATTATATTTTGCATTCTGGGGTTTTCATTTAGTCGGGGAAGTCTTATGTACCTTCTCCATAAATCATTATTTTATGCCTATGCACTTTTTATATTGATAAACAATAGAAGCAGAAAGTTTTTTTTTATCATAAAGGAGCATTATTCTTCATTTACAAGGAGAAAATGAAATTATGAAAACTATGTAATTGAAGTCTTTCTTAGGGAGAGCCACAAAACTTGAGGAATTTGATTAATGTAGATTTCTAACAATAAGCCCATTTAAGATAGGGAAAACCTATACCAATCATATTTACTGGTTAAGTAAAACAAAGACACAATGAATTTTACCCTTTTCGCAGGTAACTAGCAACATCCACAGAAATTGTGTGGAAGAAATGTACTGAAGAATGGGGCAGCTTCCTGGTGTTTGTCGATCAGAATGAATAATCACGAAGTCTCATTTTCAATTAGATTATTTTAATATTTCACTACCTAAAATGCCCCAATCATATTCTTTAGAAAATTGTTAGACTAGAATATGACAGTTGTAATGATGACATTTTATTATGACAGAAATGAGTTCATTAATTGGTGATCATATATCAACCCATAAAATAAGTAGATGAAAGATATAAAAAAATTTCCAACCAAAGATATGGTAAAAGCATTGAATGGTTTAGGACTTTCTTTTTGTTTAGAACTTTTTTCAACATTAACCTTTTACAATTCTTTCCTTCTTAAAAATATATGTAAAATTTTGTTATATATTCAGTGATATTAAGTGATCTGCAAACTTTTTACAAGATCAAAATAAGACATTATATGGGTATCATCTCAAATACAACCATTAAAATAATAATAATAATAATAATAATAATACTGTATATTTTTGGCAACAATATGAGAGATATCAACCTAGTAAGGTCTGTTTCTTATGACAGATGTTCCCATTTACGACTTTAGATGTATTTTAGAACATGTAGTGTTTTAAATGCATTGATGATTGTCCATGATATTTGAAATACGACCTTTTAAGGAAGCTAGTCTTGTTTCTCTTTTCTTCTCTGCATCCCTGAAAGAACATTCACGGCTTCATGAAGAAGATGAGAACAAAAGGTCACTAATCTTAGCATGAAAAATACCCGTAAGCATTACATGAAGCTTTGTTTTAACTTGAAAGTACCTGAAACGCAAGGCATCGTCTAAACACAACTGCTAATTTCTGAAGCAGAACATAGTTTTGCTCTACAAAAATCTTCGTAGTAAATATTAGTCAGTACTTAGTAAATATTAGCTCTAATATAGTCAGGAAATCATTTTGGAAAAAGTGAAGACATTTTAGTAAGTGTAGCTTAACAATTTATATCTTTCCACATTTATTGGAAACTATTGAATTGTAAGAGATCACAGCTTCTAAAAACAGTAATTTTGACTTTAACATATTTAAGTGTAGCTATACATTCTAAATACAAACACATTTAAAAGCATCATAATATACCATTGTTGTATCTGGACAATGCATTCTTATTAAATGAAAAATCTATTTTCATCCACTCAGTCGGTTTTTTGAATTGGAAAAGACAATTCTCATCTCATTTCTTGAAGACATAAATATGCATGCCAGTTCACTTGAATTTTACAGATCGATACCATATAATTTCTGAAAATAATAAGCAATTAACTATTGCATTAAAGTTTTAAGTTATTTATTTGTTTTGTATATTTTTAAGAGACAGAATCTTACTATTTGGACCAGGCTGGCCTTGAGCTCCTGAGCTCAAGTTATCCTCCTGCCTCAGCCCCTAGAGTCCTAGGACTGGAGCTGTGCACCGTCACACACAGCCAGTACAGAAGTTTTTAAAAACAAATGTACAAGTCTACTTGAACTGTATGATATTACAAGATTTTATGGTGCCATAAGTAATATGTACAAATATGCTATTATATATAAAATGTGTAGCAGTTTCTTTTCATTGGCTGGCCACTCAGTGAACAGAGACAACAAAAGCATGTAAAGATGTCAAAAACTTAGGACTAGAAGTGTTTCGAAAATTCTCAGTGTTTCAGATCTAAAAAGGTAATGTAGTCTACATATTATTTATTTTCTGACATCCCCTGAGGATTCCAAGGGCACATTCTGTAATCAAACATATTGGTGTATCTGCAGCAGAGCATATGATTTTTAGGTTTAATAGGGTAAAGACAGACTGTGTAAATAGCCCCACTGTGTTTCATGTGTGACTTTTATCATTAAATGTGGTTATTTTAATCTTTTAAAAACTCTGATTTTTCAAGGCTTTTTACATTTTGGAATTGCAGATAAGGCTTGAGCACTGGAAAAACACAGTTGTAGTATCGCTGGACTAACAGAATAAACTTGCATCTGAAGAGGGAATGCAGAATTTGGAAATAGAACAAACTAGCCCAGCAGGCTGGTGCATACCTATAATTTCAGAACCTGGTAGGCTGAGGCATGAGGATTGCCACCTGTTTGAGACCAGCCGGGGTTACATAAGTGAGTTCAAGTCCAGACTGAACTACATAGCAATATCCTGTCTCAAAAATAAAAATAAAAACCAAAACAACCGAAAAAACAATCCCAGTAATCATTTAGCTAAACAAGTCTCACTTGACAAGATAACACACATAAACTCAAAATAAATGTTTTGTAAAATGTGCAGAAAAGTCAGTGGAACTTGGAGAGAAAGGTTTTAGCATCAGAATAGATTTTCCTTTGTGTAAGTGGAAGGTGCAAGTCTCCCATTTCCAGTTCTAAGTCCTCTATGTGACCTTCTCTGTTCAATCTCTGTTTGTTCCCTCGGTCATCACAGAAGCCTAGACGTCACGTAAATCATACCCTTGGCATAATTAAGCCCAGGCTGTACCACTCGTTCTGTACATGCGCACCTACCCACATCTTCATATTCTCTCCTGAGCACCTTCAAGGCACCAAAAGTGCGAACAAGGAAAGCTGAACCTGCAAACTGCAGTCTTCTCAATGAAGGACATTTTTGCCCATCTAGATACTTAAGCTAGGAACCCTGGCACCAATCCTCCACCCACTTACAAACATCTTTTCAATCCAGTTACTGTGTTTACATGCCCACCTTACTAACATCAGTGTTCAAAGGACTTACTTGTTTATTTATTTATTATTTTTGCAATGCTGGGGATAGAACCCAGGACCTTCACTCTGAGCTACATACTCAACCCTTTTAAAGAAATTTTTTTTTTTAAATTTTGAGACAAGGTCACTTTCAGTCACTGAGGTTGCCTGAGTTGGGCTTGCCCTGTGACCTCCCTGCCTCAGCCTCCATAGCAGCTGGGATTAGAGGCACGCATCACCACACCTAGCTGCTGATGTGAGTCTCGGTTAATGTTTATTGCTCCAAAATTTTCAAATGCACATACTCTCAAAAAACAGGTCAGACAAAGTAAACAACAGTTATTTTGGGTATTTGTTCTATTTTTTTTTTCAAAGAATGAGAAACTGAAAGAGTAAATAAGGTCTAAAATGTACAAAACATACTGAGAAATGGGAAGAAGATGTTAAAAAGGAAAAAGGAACTAGGCTGGGGAAAGGGGAGAGGAAGGGAGAGAAAAGAGAGAAAAATGCAGGTTAGTTACCCTGCCAGTGTCTCTTAGTTCATAGACAAGGAAGGTTTGTGCTTATATCTATTGGGTATTTTTTATACCCATGTCTTGTGTTCTGTCTGAGTAGCTACTTTCAAGGTAATGATATGCAACGTAGTGCTGTTTTCCTGTCATCTTGCTATGAAATTTCATTTTACCTTTTTTCATAAAAAAGAACAAAATAATGAGATGTCAGATTTATGGAGAAACTAATGTGAGCAAAACAAATGAACAGATGCATAAACGGAGCTAGAAGGAGCTGTGTGAGAAGCCAGAATTACAAGCTCTTACTGAGCACAAGAATTTTGCTGCTTGAACGCCAGTGAATTAGGAAAATTGCTTAATAATACTCTTGTCTTTCTAAACTTGTTTCAGATTGGGTCTCTCCTCAAAGAGACACCATTAGAATTATCCAAATTCAAATGAGTGGGAGTGAAGGAATATGTTCAATCACATTTTATATTATTATCCATTAAATAGCTGTGGATTATATAATACTGAGCAGAAATATGCTGACAGTTATTCACAAAGTGGAGTAAAACTTTTGATGAACTGAGTCTTACTTTAGTTCAATAGTTATATCTCAATCAGACAAGCTAGACTGTATAATTTTAGGTTTAGTCAAGATGAGATTTATGGGTATATCCTATCCACAGACTGCTGTGAGGAAAGTGAGATTTGGCGAAATGAGTTATTAATCTTTACTGTAGAACATTAACAAATGTCATGTGGCTTTTATAAGTTGGTACCTAGGCGGTAGTAGATTCATAAGCCCCCAAAATAGATTTCCTCTTATATACCTCTGCTATCTGGAATATAATTAATAGTTACCTATTACTCATTTGTGAAGTCCAAACTTTTCACTTCATTTCTTAAATTAAAACTTAATATAAAATTAACAAAACTGAATAAGGGCCATCACATTGTAATGAATAAGATTGCCTTGCTTTTTGGATATATGCGTGTGTGTACCTTCAGGCATATGTATATTTGGTGCAGATGCATGAGTATTTATTATCATCAAGTGCTATACTGAAAATAGATCTATTTCTACCTAATGATATTTTTCATCCATATTCATACTGTTAGTCTAAAAAGGCTTATTCAGTAGCTGTGCATGACTGCTTCTTTAATTAGATAGGCTAGACCAAACAATAGTTACAAAAAGCATTGTTGAGGTAATTGCTTGTGTGATGTTTACTGTCACCTCTTAGTTTTGAGTTTCTAAAACCAGTAACCAGAAGGTGATCCATCTCCTCCCAGGTTCTCTGCTCTGAGTTTAAATAAGTGGTCTCCAGGTACGTGTGTGGTGATATGAGACCTTGTAACCCTCCTTTCTGGTGAGGAATAACTTTCCTTTGTGACTGACTTCAGCGATAAGCAAACGCCCATTAACTGTTTGCTCAGTGAATTTTCAGAGAATTAGCTAAGAGCTTTTATCATTATCTTATGCCTTCTCCATAAAAAGATAACATTTTAAAGAAGCTAAAATTATGAAGTCTACCTAAATATATGAATTGTATGCAGCACAGTGCCTGCCTGGCCAGTGCAAGGTCCTGAGCATGATTCCCAGTACCCCAAAAAAACTTATCGCTTAAAAACATTTATATGTTTTTGTATGTATAGCAAATTGAAGAAGGTATGATACAAGCAAATAGTCTTAGACTATAAAATCATGTGTTGGTGGAGTCTTTCAAAAGTTTTGGTAAAACTGCCATTGTCTCTTAATTTTTCTTGGTAGAATATACTGTTTTTACCTGGTAAGACCTAAAACTCATATGAACTATGATGATAGACTGCAGTGTGGAACACTGGAAAGTAATCTAGGGGAATGAATGCATTTATGTAAGAGAAAAATTTGACCACTAGGTGGGTTTCCTGCAGCCAGCAACAGCTGGCTGACCTGCAGTGCTCCGCAGTTCTACCTACCAGGGATTTTAATTCTAGATGCAAATAGATCATTTTCTAGCATTTGGGAATCTTAATTCATTTCCAACTAAATCATTGATTTGTAGGTTCAAACCTTCCTATGACTAATGTAAAATCTAGGATCTTAAATCAGTATCATAGACCCCAAAGTCATCTTTTGTGTTGTTTTGACTGCTTTTATCAGATAACACTACCTGACTTCTTTGCATGCTTGAGGTTGTTTTCTCATGGGTTCCAATCAATTCTCCCAGAAATCAGAATTTCTACACTGATTCTACTCGAAACAGAGATAGAAAAGCGAAAAAAATTGACGTCACAGATGCATATATTTGTATTTTATATTTTTGATTGTGACTCTTTAATGATTATATTTCCTACAACTTATAGGTGACATTTTTTGTCCTAACCAGCTCTCCTCATCAGCTCACTTTCTGAAATGTGCATAACTCTGATTTTTCTTACTCTTGTTTACTCATTAAACACACTGCCCCTGTTTATCTTGTAAGTGAATTTTTATTTTTAGAGCACTTTTAGATTCACTTTATTCTGCGGGGCATTTTTAGGTTCGCAGCCAAGTTGAGCATATTATGAGAGCTCATGTAGTCTCTTCCCCCATATGCCGTCTTTCTTTACCATGTAGACAAGTTCCTTTGCTCTGAAAATCCAGTCCCCTGGGGTCAGTTTATTCTTTATTCCCTCCCCTCAACCCACAGCAGATCGTTTCATTGTTATTACAGCTTTCCCTGTCCTAGAATGTCTTATCTCAGAGATGTAGCCTTTTCTGATTGGCTTTTCACAGTTAGTAATGTGCATTTAAATTTCCTCCATGCCTTCTCATGGCTTGCTAGTCAATTTCTTGTTAGTGCCGAAAAATTCTTCCTTGTATGTATGACTGTTATGGTTGATACATTGTGTCAACTTGGGGAGTCTAGAGGTTTGGCTGAATGATTCAGCAGGAAGCCAGGGTACTTTGTACATATCCTGAGCCTGTGGAAGAGGAGGGCATGGACATTGTGTGAGAGGTACACGCCCCCTGGGGGGGGTAGCCTGTTTACAATTTAAGGGAAGAGAAGAGGCCTTTTGCAGCCATTCCTCCCTTTTGCTCTTGTGGTTTTTGCTGTGTGCTGCCGCCGTGAACATTTGCTCTTTGCCATGTGCCACTCTGCCTCAGAACCAGCCAAGTATGGACTGAAACCTCCACAAACTGTAAGCTAAATAAACCTTTCCTTCCTTCATTTTGGGCGTTTGGTATTTTGTCTCAGCAATGAGAGAAAAGTAACCGAGACAATGACTATGGTTGATTTAATCATTCACTTGCCAGGAAAGATGCCTAGATTGCTTCAAAGTCTGGTACTTATGAATAAGCTGCGTTATAAATGTACATATGCAAGTTTCTGAGAGGTTGTATTTTCAACTTGTTTGGGTAAATAAAGGTGCAATTGCTACATTTCATGGTGAGAGTATGGTGATTTTCTTAAGAATTTGAAAACTATCTTCCAGATGACTGTACTATCTTGAATTTCTACCAGCAATGAGTGAGTATTCCTGTTTTTTCATATCCTTGTCAGAATTTGGTGATGTCAGTGTTCTAAATTTTGGCCCCTCTAGGACCAGTAAAACGGATCTTCTGCTAATTTGTGGATTGTCTTTTCATTTTCTTGACAGTGTCTTTTTGCAGAATGAAAATGTCTAATTTTAATGAAGTCATGTTTATTAAACTTTTCATTATTGTATCTAAAAGGTTGGCATCATACCTAAGGTCATCTAGATTTTTTTGTATGTTATTTTCTAGGGGTTTTATAGTTTCAATTTTACAAGCAGGTCTATGATTTATTTTACTTTTTGCATTCCTAAGAATAAAACTCAGAGTTTGCACATGTTAAGCATAATCTCTAGGGCTAGGTATATAGCTCTGGCATGGCACCTGCCTGGCACTGCAGATGGTTATAGTTCCCAAGTCTTCTCTCCTGAGCCAGAATTGCTTATTCTGTCCAGATTTCCTCAGATGGTCCATGTTCTTTGCTTCTTCAAACCTCTAGGGCCTCCACTGCACCTTTGGCTTTGCAATCACAGCTTTACAGGTAGCGCTCTTAAGAGCAGCATGCTGCCTGGCCTCTCATGTCTTCTTCTAAAATCTTGGTGGAAGTCTTGCTGACCACACAGCTCTTGCATTTTGAGTACACGTAAAACCAGCCAAGGTCTGCTGCTATCTGGAGCAGTAGCCAGGCTTCCTTCTTTCTTGGCTGTAGGGGTTGAGTGCCTGGGTAGCTGACCACTATCAACCCAGTCTCAAGTAACAAATTTTCTAGGCTGCCATCTTTTGAGAAAATAGTGCTCTTGGGGTGTCTTCTCAAAGCAAAGTCTTTTACCTTTGCAGTGTTGAGGCTGTAAAAACTGCAGTCCTGTTGTTTCTTGTGATGTCATCAGGCCACCTTTTTCATTGTCCTGCTCCTCTTCAGCAACAAAGTTCTCCTCTGTTCTATCTTTGCAGTTCAAAGCTTTACTGGAACTTCCTTTCTGGCCCAACTCAAAACATTTTAAATTATTCTGCTAGGCTTTTTGTTCTTGATTCTCAACATAGATTTGGCTAAAAGCCCCCAATAGTAGCCATGCCACTGCTTCAAAATTGGACTGCCTTGAAATTTCTTCTGTAAGATTAATTAGCACACCACCCCTAATATCAGTCTCAGGTAAAGTCTCTGGACAATAAACAAATGTAGAAAAACTTCCTGCCAAGGCACAACACACATAATATGGAATCCAACAGCCAATGTAGTCTTTTTTCCCAGCAGAAACCTCTTGAGCCTAGTCTCTACAGGAAGCATTTTTATCAGCCTCTGTTCTTCTGAACTCCGGCCAAACTCACCCATAAAAGACAGTTGAAGATATTTCAGGGCTGGATCTTAGCCAGCATCTCCAAACCTTTCCAATCTCATCCCTCAAGCTGTTCCAAAGATTCCTGAACCACATGATCAGCTATAGTCACAGCAATGATTCCACTTCTCTGATACCAAAATCTGTCTTAGTTACTTTTTTGTTGCTGAGACAAAGTACCCAATACCAAAAGTAAAGGATGAAAGGTTGATTTTGGTTCAGAGATTGTAGAGGCTTCAGTTCATAGTTGGCTGGCTGCAAGGCAGGGTGATATGGCAGAGGGACATCCCAGAGGGGAGCTGGGACAGAAGACAGGAGGGCTGCAAAGCAGCGAAAGAGCAAGAAAGCGGCAGGCCTCTTTCTGTCTCTTACGTTCTATCCAGCCTACATGCTCTTAAGGCAGGCAGCACTCACACCCAGCATAGGCCTTCCCATTATGCACACTCAGAACTGTGCCAAACCAATCAGTAGTCACACACCCTTGATCTCCCCAGCATCACGCACTCTTGACCCGGACACTTCTGAAAAGCCTCACCTATGATTACATGAGGCTTTGGGGGGACATCTAGATACAAGCCGTAAGGCAACATTTCATTTCAATGCTGTTAATCTCTTTGACAGTCAGATGAGACAAATCACAGTCGTTGGCTGCTGTGGTATTTTAGGTAAAAATATGCCCTTCTTGTGAATTCACAGAGCTTTCCACTGTCACCCTCAAATTCATACGGTGCATTCTAATGACCCATCTTTTCATTCGTTAACTGCACATAGATGCGCACATATTTTTCAGTGTCTGCTTTGTGTCATTCTCTTGGCTCCGTACATGAAGTAGAGCGGTGGAGGAGTCAGTGAGGTAAATACCACCCTTACTCTTCAAGAGCTTATGTTTTTCCTTCCTTGTCCAGATTGTCAGAAGACTAAAGCCTTTCAAGGGTATATGCTGTGGTCATCCTTCTTACACCTTTTGTTTACTGCTCAGCACCCAGACTTTCACACTTAAAAAAATTGTTTCTTTGATGAGCAAATAAACATACACTAGAAACCTACAATTTGATTTACTTCATTCCACAAAATATTGGAACATTTGTGAAAAGGGAATCCAACATATTTTTATGTTTTTATAACTCGGGCAATTTAACATATTTTAAAATTGGCTGCATATGGCGTGACTGATGTTTCACACCAAGCTGTTTCATTGTTCTGAAGTCAGTTATGGTTGGAAAGTCAGATTTTCTGAGTAATAGTGTAATCACATCTCATTGAATCTTCCTATGCTCTGTGAAACTATCAGGCTCTTCTGCTTAATATCCAGATACTGTAGAGACACGGTACAAGAGAGTCCTAACTTTTGCTAGCTAAGACTTTATTTTTGTAGGAATAGCCAATATTTCAGGTAGAATTATAGTTGGTCCCAATTCATATTTTATTCAATCTCTATGTAGAGTTTTCTGATGAGAAGACGGTAGTGTTTCTCTGAGAACAGGAAAATACTGTGTGATTTCTTTTGTCTAACTAAGATTTGCAGCTATTTTTTCAACTTCTTGTCTTCTCATTTTGATCCTTCCATTTGAGATTTTCTTGCAACACCCAGGTTTTCTTTACTTTGTTTTTTTTTTTTAATTTTATTTTAAAGACAAAAGAATGGAGACATATGAACCAGAAAAGCCATAAACAATACAGAAAATACAAAGTTATACAGAATATAGTAGGGAATTAGAACTGGATGTTGTATTACATAGTTATCTTCACATTAGTTAACACAAAAACATTAAAGGAAATACCAAATTATAGAGAAGATAGTAG
>PVLD010014231.1:0-53104 GCA_004027595.1 Dinomys branickii
TTTCTGCTTTCTCCTTTGTCAGGTTCCTCTTAGCTCCAAACCTGAGCATTGTTGGGAAGAGAGGCCCCTCAAGAGCCCTGGCCCCTTGCTGCTTTTGGGTGGCAAATGTTTAAGCCAGTGGCATTCTGAGTTTAGGGGCTGACCCTGCTGTGGGTTCCTATTGTGCACAGAGGTCCCCAGGAAATGTTGATGCTCAGTGGAATCCTTCAGCCTCAGAGCGCACTCGTTCTGCCTGCTTCTGCTCTCTGGCTGTGAGGCCTACAGGACTGTCCGCCTGGTTACAGAACAAGGCCACGGTGGGGACCCCCTACCCCGTGCATCTCAGATGAGGACTGACCCTCTTACCTGAGGCTGCCCGGGTGCTGGTTTGGGGCTGAGCCCCTGCTGGTCATGGTGGGGGCTGTATGGGCTTGAGGGCAGGCACACAGCAGAGACCTCTGTGCTGTGGTCACTCAGAACCTCCTTGGGAATCTGGTGAGAATGATGCCATCAAGGTTGCGGACTACAGGGTCACAGGGGACACTCAACCCTGAGCAAAAATATTCCTGCCCACATGTATCCCTGCTCTGTGGGGTTTTGTTCCTTTTTTGGAGGGGAGTAGGATATTAGTTTTTGTTTTCTTCAGACAAGGTCTCACTATGTAGCCCAAGCTGGCCTCGAACTCATGGAGATCCTCCTGCCTTAGCCTCTGGAATGCTGGAATTATAGGCATGCACTACTATGTACAGCTTGATACTGTACTAGAGATTGAACTCAGGGCCTTCAGGTACTGACCCAACTCTTTTAATTGTGTTCTTTCTTTTGAGAGAGGACCTTCCGCAGAGTTACTAAGTTGCCCAACCTGGGTTTGAACTTGTGATCCTCCTGCCTTAGCCTCTCAGAGTGTTTTGTTCCATTGTTTGGTCCCTTTAGACCAGGACCTCTAAGGCTATCCTCAGACAGCAGGTCTCCCAGAGGGTTGGAATCAGCCTGGGAAGCTGCATTGCTTTATTTAGTAAAGGGCTAGAGCTGCCAGTCTTATCAGGGAGGCTGTGACTTGGGTATGGGGCACCTGGCACCTGAGCAGGGACCCCAGGACCACCTACCTGTAGCTGGGGCTCTAGACATGGTGACACCGGTCTTGGCTGGAGGCACCCCAGGCCCCGGTGCACATGGAAGGCCACTTTGTAGACCAGGCCCCCGCAGTGGCGGGCAGTGGGATCTGGGCCGGCCCGGAGCAGAGCCAGGTTGCCATGGTAGCGGTACAGGTCCTCGTGCTCATGTGCCATGAGGTTCATGGGCGGCTGCTCAGGCCGTGGGTAGATGGGGAAAATGGCCTGACCCACGCACTGCTGGCGCCCCTGGCCTGCTGCTCCACCCAGACGTAGGGCTTCCACACGCAGCTGGGCATCATGCTGCCTGTCATTCTTGCAGAAGCCTGTGGGGGGGATGAGCTCAAGTAGGAGGTCTCCCTGGCTCATCCACAGGGCGAGGGACAGTCAGGGCCTTGGGCAACTGGGCTGCCTATCTTTGGGGACCTGGTGACTCTCTCCACCCCTGCCATGGCTCCCTCCATTAGCCATGTGGGGTACAAGCCCGCTGGAGTGAGGGAGCACCCAGCCTATGGGTCCTCACCCACCCTGGACAGGGCTTCAGTGTGCCCCTGGCTTCTGGCTACTAGGGTCTGGGACCTGGCCTCCCCAGTTTCCCCACCCCCAAGATTTCCTGGGGAACCTCACAATCATAGGTCTCTGCCTCTCTACCTGATCTGGAAGCTTCTGGCAGGGACACCTGTGTGGCTGTCCTGGTCTCTGTCCACTTACCACAGCACTCGAGGCCGGTTCTAGGGCTCTCATCTCATCTGCTGCCCGTGACTACTCCAAGCCCACTGTGGGCTCAGCTCCTGGCAGTTCTCATCCGCTCTTTCATTCCTTCCTCTCCTGACCAGGGCCAGCATCCCTGTGTCACGCTAAGGAGGCAGGGCTCGCAGAGGTTCCCCGGGGTCACACAGGCAGGGCTGTGGGATTCAGTTCCCTGTTCCTGAGGCTCCCCCAAGTCCCCAAGCTGGGCTCGGGCAGAAGTTTCGGGGACCTTCTCTCTGCCGTCCTGGTCCCACCCTGTTTTGTACCTTTGGGTAAAGACAAACTTGTTCCTGGTGAGGGTGAGGCTCCGCCCAGGATCCCGCTGCTCAATGACATCGGTGACAGCAGAGCAGGCTGGGAGGGGGTCCCCATCATTCACACGCAACTGCACCCCAGCCCCGGAGCCTTCCTGCAGGGGATTCTCAGCAGACAGCTGCAGGGTGTATCTGCCCTCCTCGTTGAAGCCCACACTCAGGACCTCAGACTCCAGATCCAGGGTCTTCTCCTCGGCCTTCAGCCTCTGGCTGAGCTGGGATGCAGGAAGCATGGCTCATGGCTCCTGAAGGCCATAGTCATGGGCAGGAGCTGACCCCAGGATGAGCACTGCCCCCCTCCTGCCACAGCCCCACCCTAGGTGAGTCTGCAAGCCTGCAGGCTGGGCCCTCTGCTGTTTGTTTGCAGAGAAACTAGGTAACAAGCCAGGAAGCTGAGCTTCACTTACCTGGAGAGCAAAGGCAGCCACTAGCCCCACCGTTTTAGCATTTGTTCCAGCACCTGCTGTATGTATGGCACTATTTTAGGTATTTGAAATATAACAGTGAATCCAAAGTTTTTGCCTTCCTGAGGATACTTATTTTGTAGTGGAGGAGGCAGGTGGTGAAGACAAAATGAACATGAAATACAGAAAATAAGTAACTCATGATTGTGCTAGAAGATGTTAAATTCTAACATAAGGGCAGGAAAGCAGGGCCTGGTGGTACACACCTGTCATCCTGGTACTTAGAAGGCTGAGGCAGGAGGATCACCATAAGTTTGAGGCCAGCCTGGGCTACTTAGTGAGCTCAAGGCCAGCCTGTCCCAAACCAAAAACAAACAAACAGAGCAAGATCAGAGATGAATGGCACATGGTACATGTCTATGGTAGTCAGACTGCCCCCTTTCTGTGGAGACCATATCTATGTGCCATGCCATTCATTCCCAAGAGTTCTTATTCTGGGTTTGGGGACCATGAGGAGGGGCCCTCCATGTCTGCCTCTGCAGCTAGGTCACAGCCTGAACCAGCACTCACAGTATGGGGCCCAGCTCAGGTCTCCCTATAGGCAGTGCATAGCCTGTCATATGAAAGTGTTGTTGAGCTGGAGTCCTCCTCCCTGACCCACTGGGAGTTGGGAGATTCTGCATACTCCTCAGTAAGAACTGTCTGCTACCATGGTCACTACTGCCACACCACTATCATCATGACCCCCTTCAGCACCATCACCAGCTTTACCACTCCTGCCACCATCACCTACCCTCACCATCAGGCCCACCTGCACCACCGCCCTCACCATCAGGGCCACCATCACCACCATCACCCCTGCTGCCTCCTCCACCACGGTCATCCTTGACAATGTCATCACTGGCATCATGAATGAGACTTTTCATTAAGAGCTGCTGGGCACCAGGCAGTCTGTGTGGCTCTCTGAGGCAGGTATAATTATTTCCTGTTTCTTAAATGGAGAACCCGAGGCTGAAAGAATTAGACTCCTCCCAGTTCATATGGCTAGTAAGTAAGAGCCGAGATGACAAACTAGGAATCTTGTCTACACTCGCCCCTAATAAACGTGTCCTGGGACTAGTTCAAAGATAGGAACTCATTCTCTTGGGGAATTTTATACCAACAATGCAGAAGGACACTTCTGAGCCTGAAGAGAACACTTGTACACAGCATAGACGGCATTAAAAAGAAGTTCACTTGGAGTTATGTTGGCCAGGACGTACCACTTCCAGAAAGTGGAGAGGCCAGCCAAAAGATGGCAATGGCCGGCCCAGCTGAGGGTCTCAGTTATGCATTAGACTGAAAACTCAATGACTGAAACTCGATTTCTTTGGGTTCCCCCAGAGGTAACTGAGGCCCTGAGGTGTTGGTGAAGTTCAACCGATCCCATCTGCCTGGTTGTCCAGGTCCCCTTCTGTGCACTGCGTGGGAGTGAAGTAGGTGAGCCCTCAGCTCAGTGATCTGAAACTCTAAAGTACAGAGAAGGGCCACAGGATGGCCATGACAGGGAGAGGGTGAGTGGCTGAGGCTGCCTGGAAACCACTGTCCCTATGGTGGTGCTCGGCTAGAATGGCCTCTGACATCATGATGACAAGGAGCGGCACTTTTCCCTTGCATGTTTGAAGTGACCCCCCAGGGAGGTTGCAACAGGAGTATCTGCTCCCTCTGCCCTAGGGGCATCCTCTGCTTCCAAGCCACGTGCTCTGCAAGCTAGGAAACCAGTTGGGGGAGGGTGACACTTACACCCCTCCACTCTGAGCCTGGCAGCCTTGCTCCCCAGGCCACTGCCCTGCAGGCCAGACTAGGTGGACCAGAGTTAACCCTGTGTGTGCTGGACCATTTGGGGTATACATGTACCTAGTCTGTCTTCCCCAGTGTGTGTCCCTGAGTTCCCTCTTCGCTCTCCCTTCCCCCTCCATGGTTCTACAGTGCCTTAGAGATGGCTGTATCAGCTTTAGTGTGGCTTAGCGCCTTCCACCATGTGACATCTATACCCTGTTTCCTACCCTGTCCCCAAGGAAGCCTCACCTTTTTTGGTATGTGCATGTGGTTACTTAAAAAATCGAAGTATGGTCAAATAATATAACAAAATTTACCATCTTTACCATTTTCAAATGTGCAGTTCAGTGGTGCTAAGTGCATTCACCTTGTGCAATCAATCTCCAGCACTCTTTCCATCTTGTAAAGTGGAAACTGTATCCATTCAATAGCCGCCACCACCCGCCTCTGGCCTTGGAGCGGCCCTTCTATCTCCTTTGCCTAGAATCTGACTGCTCGGGGCACTCACGTGGGTGTAGCCCTCTGGCATGTGTCCTTTTGTAACTGCCTCTTTTCAGGAGGGAGAGTGTCCTGGGGACGGACATTTGCCCAGGCCAGGCTGCCCTTTCTCCCTCCTGCCCTTGCTGCTGCTGCTTCCTCTGCCTATACTGCCCAGAGGCCCCCAAGCAGTCCTGCTCCCCCTGCAAACTGGTAAGCATGGCCTGTGACCAGGCATGACTCTGTCCCTTCTTTCCCTGTCTCCAGTGATGACCTGTGGTTGCTGGATGGAATGTTCCTTCAGGACAGGGCTGGGCGGCTGGGGAACAGTTAAAGCGTCATGGATGGATGGGTGGGTATGCTGGCTGGCTGGCTGGCTGGCTGGCTGGCTGGCTGGGCTGAGGGACAGAAGGATATATGCATTGATAAATGCAGCACAGCTTCTGCTTGTGGTTTCCATCTATGAGAAGCAAAGACCATTCTGGGCTTTTGAATCAAAAACTTGGCCTCAGAGATGTATCAGGTGCCCCCATGGTCCAGCTGGTGCCCAGGAGGAAGGACAGTGGTGAGAGGGTGAGTGGCAGGGCAGGAGGGAGGGGTTTCTGATACTTGGGCTGCCCTAAACTGGCCTCGCTTCTACAGAGAAAGCCTGGCACCATGAGGGAATGTCAGCATGCTGGGGCGGAGGGCATCCCTCTTTGTAGCTGAGGCTGGAGGACCACAGGACAGACCCCTGCCCCCACCCCAGGCTTCTTTCCACTCCTAGCTACCTGCCTGGCTGAGCCTCTGGCAGCTCTCCAGGGGTCTGGGCATGGAAAAGGCTGTTGCTGGGGTGCAGGGGCAGGAGGTATGTGGGGGCAGCCCAGAAGGGATGACTTCCAAGCCACCTCTGCCATCCAGTATGGGAAGTGCAATGGAGCTCTGAACTCCTCTCTCTCTTTAGCGTAAGAACAACCACTTGAGTCCTGGCTTTGTTGGAGGAGCCTGGGCCTGTAATTAGGCCATGGGGTGAGGAGGGTGGGCTCTTCCTGTTCCCACAGTGGCTCCTTTCAACCTCCCTTGCCCTATCACAAGGAGGAAGTGGCCTCCAGAGGTCAGGTGGGTGGGGATGGCGGTGGGTTTTCTCTCATCCCAGGGAATCTGCAGCCTCTGCCCCTCTGCAGCATCCTCACCCTCACAGGCCCCACCCCTCACTTCAGGGCTGAGGCCACTGGTTAGGGAGTGACCTCAGCCTGGGGCTGGCAAGGTGAGGCATGGTACCTTTTGTCACCGTGGCACAGATGGGAAAATGTAGCCCGGAGCCTGGAAGGTCTGTGTTTGCGCCACTTGGCTACTAAGGAACAAGGACAGGTTAGAGACCTAGGCTCCTCTTCCCTCTGCTGAGAGCCTGGCTAGGGGAGACTCTCCCCAAAGCAGCACCTGTTACCCTGCCCAGGCACAGGCGGGAGCTGCTTGGGTCTCTGAGAAGCCCTCTTGTTCCAGCTCAGCTGGGTACAGCTGTGGGAGGAGCCGGGGTTACCTGGGGATCCCTGGTTCCCCTACCAACCCCCTCCTCCAACCTAGTCCCCAGGGGCTAAAGTTCCTGGGCAGGAGGGAGGGGGGCAGCCTCCCTGCAGCGTCAGCCACGGTGGCCTTGGCTTTCATGCGCCCGGCCCGCCTGACAACCGGCCAGGCAGGCTCCTAGTGCTCATCCCAGCGGGGAGGCCACCTGGGGGCTCTGAGACCAGCACCAGCCCTCCTGCAGCACCGCAGGTAAGGAGCAGGAGGAGCAGAGCTAATAGGGCTGCCCCAAGTCAGCCCAAGCTGGCCCTGTGTCAGGTTGAAGTGGGCCAGAGACCAGCTGGGAAAAGGTACTGCCTGAAACTGTTAGTAGGAGAGGGACAAACTTTATAACCAGAGACAGAGACACACAGAGAGAGGCAGAGAAACGGGGGTGACAGAGAGGCAGAGAGAGAGAAAGGAAGAAAAGGACAAGACAGAGCTGTAGAAAGACACATAGTTACAGAAAGAAAGAGACCGAAGCTTAACTGGCCAGCACATACTTGTAATCTCAGTGAGGCTGAGACAGGGCGATTGCAGTGAGTCCACCCTGGCCAATTCAACTAGATGTTGTCTCAAAATAAAAAAAATTTAAAAAGGCCTGGAAATGCAGCTCAGTGCGAAGGCCCTGGGTTCAATAGCTGGTACTGCAAAGGAAAGGAAAGGAAATAAAAAAAAGATGCAGGAAAGGAAGGTAGGCGGTCCAAGTCACACAGAAAGGGTAACAATAATGAGGACAGAACCAGACTGGTGGACAGGGCAGACAGAAGGACAGTGAGATGGAAAGCATGAAGCCCAGCAGGGGCTGGACAGAGGCTGATCGTGGACACGTGTGCTGAAGGGTGTGCCCTGGCCTGCCTTTTTAATTAAGCAATTTAGGAGCTGCCCCTCTACCCGTGAGGGGTGTCCCTACCACAGAGCAGAGCAGAGCAGAGTCCACACTCTAGGAAGGGAGGTTCCTGGGGAGGGGGCAGTGGGCTCTGTGATGGACCTGGGGGTGCGGGTGGGGTATCTGGCAAAACTTAGAGCTCCGCTGCTGACCCTGGCACCCAGTGATCTCCCTGGGCTTAGGTTTCCTGTGGATGTGTCAGAGTACTGGGTACACTGGGGGTCTCTGAGTCTCCTGCTTCTTTTTCCTATCTCTCCAGCCAATACTAACTTCAAGGGAGGCTGCGGAGTGAGCAACACTGTGCTAAGGGTAGAATCTACTCATACAGCCCAGTGGTTCCTTACATCAGTCTTTACTGCAACTTTACTGTTTCCTTTTGCTTATTAAAAACAATTACACAAGCAACACAAGGTTTCCAACGCGTGAAAATCCTCCCCCACCCCAAGTGTGAGGCTGTGAACTGCTTGTTGTTTGCCTGCCAGGCTCACCTTCTCTGTTTGCACATGTATCTGCCTAGTTCAAGAAGTGTGAGATGAGATTGTGATACCTGTATTGTCCCACCACAGGCTTCCTGGGCTACTGTGTTTGGCCAGTGTCCAGGAAGTCCCTCCATATCCAGGAAGTTCCACCGTATTCGGAAGCTCTTTAGCACGTACACCGTCAAAGCTGATTGTGATGGCTATTGGGCTTACTGCCAGTTTCTCGCCATAAATAAACAGTTTTGAGCATCTTGTCTGCATATCTACCTAGGCTTTTCTTTTCTCTTTTGTTTTGTTTTCTTGAGACAGAGTCTCACTACACTGTTCAGGGTGGCCTTGAACTCACTATGTAGCCCAGGCTGGCCTTGAATTCTTGATGATCCTCCTGCCTTAGCCACCGTGCCTGACCACCAAAGTCTTTCTCAAAGATTAAGTTCTTCAAAGTGAGCCAAATGTTAATTCTCTCTGTGGGTTTGATCCTCCCTACTTGTAAGCAGTTCTTCTCTCTGGTAAACATGGTGCTCAGGTCCAAGCTGGGGACAGGATCTTGGGCTCCCTCCTGCTCCTTCCAAGGCCCCTGGGCTGCTCTTTGATCATGGACTGCCTCAGCCTTTCTGCTTCTAAGAGGCAGGAAGGAGCAGCCTGCCCTGCCCAGCTCCTAGCACTCCCTTCTTGCTCTGTCTTTCTTGGGCTGTAGGAGGGAGGAGCGGAGTATGAAACCACAGCTCTGGAGCTGGGAGAACAAGGTGCTTGTTGCCCCACACCCTGGGGTTATACAGGAATGTGCTGGGGTGAGGAGCAGGACCCCACTTTCGAGGAGGAGTGGAGGGGAAGTTCTGAGGGGGCCTTTTGGTCCCCCTGGATGGATCACACCTGGAAAGTGTGCTGAGCTCCCCCTCCCCCGGCTACCCAGCCCAGCTGGACAACAGTGGGGCACTGATCGCCTATTAAAAGCTGAGCTGGTGGCCAGCTCTGTGCAATTCATCAGGCCATGCCCCCCTGGGACTGAGGGATGGTGACAAATGGGGGAAGGTGGGGGGTTCCTGAGCCCATCCTGGCCACAGCTGGAGAAGCTCAGCCATCAAAGGCCTCTGCAGGCTTTTCTGCTGGGGTGACTTGAAGGGCCAGGGGGATCAAGTTTCGGGCAAATGGCTGGGGGTGGGTGGAGAGGCCCTGCTGAGGGGCCCGGGCCTGTGTGTGGGGCCCCAGGCTCGGCCTGAGTGCAGGAAAGGGGGTGGGGTGGGCTTCTCTAGAATCACAGCAGCCAAGGTCTGGGGACAGGAGCAGGGGCAGGACCCAGGCTGCCTTCCGGAGGAGGAGACCACACACCTTTTAAGGCAGGTGCTGGGGACCCTGCTGCGGCCAGTGGCTGAGACCCACAACCAGCCCTCCCTCTGGGATTCCTGTTTAAGGGGATGGGGCTTGGGGAAGAGGCCCTGCTGTGGGGGAACGCCATGCAATTCACCAAAAGTGATCAGTAGAGGACAAGGAAGAGGTACAGGGTGTGAGGCCAAGAGAACCCTGGCAGAAGTGGGCTGGAGCTAAGCTGGAAGACCAGGTAGGACCCGTACAAGTAGGAGCAGGGAGAAGATGGGCCAGGGGTAGAGTAGGCACCAAGGGTGGAAAAGGCAGGATGGGGTGGAACAGTGGGTTGAGGGGGTCAAGAGGCACCTCTGAGTGGGGCCTGACTGCTGTAGCATGAGGCTGTCCTGTGTCAGCAGGGATCGATCTGCCCAGCAGCTAGTGCCCAGCACAAGTCTGTTCCCAAGGCCCAGAGCTCTCACAGCTGGCCAGTCCTCATGCCCTTTTGGCTGGGGCACCCGGGTGTTACCTCTTCTTTACTGCCTCCCGTGAAGGGAGTCTCACTACTCAGTGGCAGTAAGAAAGCTGCCTTTGTCCTGAACTGAAATCTGCCTCTCTATGTTCCTTCCTCCAACCCAGTTCTAGCACAGCCCTCTGGGAAGGGAGAGGAAGAGAAGGAAGAGCACACCACTCCCCTGGAACAGTAGGCCACCTCCTCCTCCTCCTCACAGTATCCACTCTCCTCCCCAGGGCAAGGTGGCCTAAATCCCTCCTGTCAGGGTGGTGCTATTGGTGCAGGGCTATGAGAATCCTGGGACAAGCACATCACAGATGCCCTGAGCCTCCTGCATGGCACTGGAGACAGTAGGAGGACAGACACTCACACCCGTCCACTCAGAGCCCCACTCAGAGCCCGGCAGCCTTGCTCCCCAGGCCACTGCGTGCAGACCAGACTAGGTGGGCCAGAGTTAACCCTGTGTGTGCCGGACCCTTTGGGTTGTACGTATGCATGTGGTGTGCATGTTTTCATGGTTGTATGTGCATGCAGGTGTGTGTGTATGCACACGTGTGCATGTATGTGTGCGCATGCATGTGTGCCTGCATGCCTATGTGTGTGTGCATGCATGTGTATATGCCTGTGTCTGTCTGCACACATGGGCACTCCCCTGCCAGCCTGGGGCTGACCCACTTGGCTACCTACCCGTGGGCTGCAAAGGTCCCCACGCTGCTCAAGTAGACACACAGTTCTGTTCCACTTAGTCCCTGCTGCTGGTCTGTAGCCCCCTGCAGGTTCAGCAATGCATTGTGGGGATAGGGTATTGCTGAAAGTTGGACTACTGAGTGATGTGCTGCTGGACTCGGAGCCAGGGCTGGGGTGGGAGACCGGACAGTGACAGGTGTGGGACCTGCTCACTGTGGTTGTGGACTATCTTGCTGTGACCCAGGCTTGATTCATCAGGGTCTCAGAGTCCCATGAGTATTGCTGAGGTTCTGAGGTATGATGGCGGTTCTGTGGAGTTACTGTAGCTCGGAGGTACCAGAACTACCATGGGGGCCATGTGGAAGCTCTAGGGGAGTCTAGGGTGATACTGAATTTCCAGAAATTTGCTGAACTCCTGTAGGTACTCTGGATATTGGGGGCCATGGTGTGTTTCTGAGGTCCTGGTGATGTTACTGGCCTTCTCTGGGTTTAGCTCTTTGCCCTGGGAGGATTTGATGACCACAGACAGCTGAGGGCATGCACGGGGCCTCTGTTCTTGGACACAAACATTCCTTGGGTTTAATCAACTTGAACAAAAACAGGAGGAGGAAGGAAGCCCTGTATCAGGGCCTCACAGGCCAGCTGCAGCCTAGGGGCAGACACCCCATGCCAGGTGCAGACGGCAGATGACCCTCACTGACTGACTGCAGAAGATCTGAGGACTTCTCCCTCCTACGGGGCACAGGGATTAGCACCCCATCCATGCCCAGAGGGAACTCTACTGGCCAGGGATGCTCCGGGGACATTGGCATCTCCCTCCCGAGACTGCCCCAGGGCTCATGCTGGCCCTGGAGAAGAGGGGCCCCGCCCTCCTCTCTTCTTGCCCCCTCTATCTCGGCTCTCTTAGGTATGCTTAATCATTTGTGCTATTTATTATTCCTGGCCCTCTCTGGGCCCTGCTCTGAGCTCTCTCCTCCCAAAGAGCCTTTAAGAATGACTAAGGCTTGTCCTCACTCCCTCCTGTGAGCCTCTGCATGACCAAGGCTTGTCCTCACTCCCTCCTCTGAGCCTCTGCAGGTGTCCCCAGGAGTCCCTGCTCTCCAGCCCTCCCCTGATAGCACAGCTGCTTTCCATGACCCTGCTGCCCAAGCCTTTGGTGAAGTCCTCCAGAGGGGTAGCTTCACCGTCCTTCTCTTCCCAGCACTGCTCTGTGCCAGCTGGCTCCTTCCTGACATCTTTGAGCCAGCCTGCCACTTGCAGATGGGTGCCCCGGGCTAAAGAAGTTGGGTCTGCTTTCCAGCTGGAGCTGCATGGGTCTTCACTTGGGCTGGTCCCTGCCCCCACAGAGGGGGTGGAGCTGGGGGCAAGGGGGCAGGTAGTGGGCACCTGGGCAGCCTGGCCAACTCTGTGGCTTTGATCTGCTTGCTGCGACTGGGTCTGGTGTGCTGGCTCCACATTCTTGAGGCGTGAAGTCACTGAGGGAGGATAGGGAAGGTGGGGGAGACAGAGAGAATGAGAGAGAGAGAGAGAGAGAGAGAGAGAGAGAGAGAGAGAGAGAGAGAGAATGTACCCACGATAGAAGAATCTAGGGGCTGGAAGTGATAGATGTGTGGCCAAGATCAAGAGAGGGAAGGAACTCACAGGGCACAGGGCCAGCCTGGGGCTCAGACTCAGACAGCTGCCCCTCCCCCTTCCGGGCCCCACCTCTCTACCCGCTCCACCCTGCCAACCCCTGGTTTGGGCTTTCATCTCCCCAGTGAGAAGGGAGGTGGCACCACGGGTCCTGAACTCATGAGGGGTCACAAGAGTGGGGACCATATCCACAGGAAGTCCTTTGCAGGGAACAAGTTTGGTCCAGAGCAGGGAGGAATTGTGCCTGGATTTGCGGGGGTGCTTTCTGGTCTGGCGGCACTTCTAAGGCTGAAGGGGCCTCTTCCTCCCTCCTCCATCCCCCCATCTCTGCTTCCCTCCACATATAAGCCAGACACCCCCAGAGCAGCCTTCCCTGTCCACCTGTCTAGCACAATCAGCTTCAGCTTTGCCTCTCTTCTCCCCCCACCTGATGCCCCTCTCAGCAAATCAGACATAGTTTTGTCCCCTCCACACGATTGCCTGTTCAGTCCCCGCAAGGTGTGGGGCTTGCCCTCTGCTGCCATGGCGGCAGCATTATCTGGCATGAAAGACAGAAGATTTGTTAAATTAATGAAGGCAGAATTGGGCAGGACCTGGTTCCAATGGGGTAGGGGGGCAGAGATTCTCAACCCCAGCTGCTCTGCCTGTGAGAGAAGTGAGTTTCCTAGTAAGGATGAGGCTCCAATTGTTGGAGGTCAGGCCTGTGGACAGATGACGGTCACTCATACAAATGAGGCCTTTGCCAAACTGGATTTCCAAAGCCCCTGTGGCCTCAGAGCAGGCCCTGTGCTCATGGGGAGAGGCAGACTTCAGCTGTGTGTGGGCCCAAGCCTAGGGACAGCTCTCACCCCCAGCCCTGGGATGAACTCCTGCCTTGTCCCCTAAAGCTCAGGCTCCTTCAGAGTCAGAGAGCTGATTTCTCTGCTGGTTGGGAGGGCAGGCACCCTCAAACTCTGGAATTTACTTGGCACTTGCGGGGGGGCTCTTCCCCAGAACTGTTTGCTTCCCAGCCCCAGGGAACATGGAGGGCACACAGTAGTATGAGCTCATAGTAGGTGTTCCATGAGTTTCTGAAGAAAGGCGGAACAAATGCATATTGCACCCCCTGACTGTGGAGTACTGGAAAGTTGGGGACCCTCAAAGTTTCAGGGAGCTGTACCCCCTACCCGATACATGGCTGAGAACTTTCTCTGCTTCTCCTGTCTCTGCAGGGGGTGGCCAAGAGGTCCAGGTAACCCGGGAGGGGGGAAGAGTAACCCAGGCCCAGGCAGGAGGATCAGCAGGAGGCAGGGTGCTGCTTGCCTGCCTGTGGGTCTGGTTCAGATTTAAAGGACTCATTTCCGCCTATGGGAGTGAGTTATCTTCTTGTGAAATCAAGTTGCAGGAACGAAAAGGTTCCACCAGTGAGACGCATGTGGCCTCCTTCCTGGAAACGCCAGGAAACAGCCTAGCTCCCGTCTCTGTCTCTGTGGGCTGCTGCCATCCCAAGCTCTGCAGATGTAGCGGGCAGAGGTCCCAGGGCAGGTGCTGAGGGCAGCAGGTATGTGGGCCCCAAGGTCAGGTGCTGCTCCTCCTGGCCACACCCTGCAGGGCTCCTCCTTGGGGGTTTCACCAAGGATGATGCTGTGCGCCTGTCACCAAGGTTTCAGGGGTCAGTCGGGACAAGTGGAGGCTGGGAAGGGTCTCCGGAGACAATAGGCTAAAGGTGGGGGCTGGACCCTGAGAGCAGGAGGGGTGGGAGCCCAGCTGGGAGGGCCTGACTGGGCGGACAGACGGAGCCGCCACGGCCCGCCCACCCTTTCATCTCCGCAGCTCCTTCCTCTCCGGTGCTCCCTTCGGCTGTGCCTCTGGGTCCATCTGTGGGGTGGGTGGGGAAGGAAGGGGTCTCTGGGGGCTTGTGCACCGCACACTGCACCGTACACTGCACCGGGAACATCTTTGCAAATGGTCGTCTGAGCAAAGGCTTCCTGCCAGCTGTTGAGACAGCCAGATAGGTGCTGTAGTCAGAACTCAGGGACCCCGAAGGGGGGCATCCAGATAACTGTCTGCGGGCCGGGCAGGATTGGGCGGGAAGGGACAGGAGGGAACAGGAGAGGCTCTTCCCCTCCTCCTGTGCCAGCCTTCCCAGGCCTGCTGTCCCAGGCCAGGTTTTCCCAGAGAGCCAAAAGCAAGAAAGTAACCTTTAGGATTAAAAAGAAGTCTCTCTTTGTTTGGGTTTTTTCTTTTTTTTTTTTTTTAAGCCTCTTTTCACATTTTAGTAGTTTTTTTTTTCCTTCTCTTGTCTGGGAATCAAAGGAGAAAGGCCCGAGAATGTCCTTGTCCCAGGAGGCAGAGAAACAGACCTCTTCCAAGGGTGCAGATGACTACAGCAGCTGGTACATTGACGAGCCCCTGGGGGGCAAGGAGCTCCAGCCAGAGGGGTGAGTGTGGCAGCCCCACTCTGACAGCCATCAGAGTGGGATGTGGGGCTCGGACCCGGGCAAGGACTGGCTCCGCTATCCCTTTGCTGTGTGACCCTAGACAAGCCACAGCCTCTCTGGGCTTCAGTCTGTATCTGGTTCTTCACAGCCCCAGCCCTGCTGTTAAAATGCTTGAGGGGAGGGGGATCTGGACCAGGTTGGTGGGCAGCACTGTGTACCCTGACCTTGCAAGTCTGGGGTACTCCTGGTGATCTGACTGGCAGTCAGAAGGGAGGAACTTGGCGAGAGGGCTGGAAGGGGTCCACTGTGGTAACATTTAGGGTATGGCATTTACAGTGTCAAGTTTTCTGGGCTTGCCGAGAGGGTGAGAGGCAGAGAACCAGGACAAAAAGAGGGGGTTTAGGGTGGATTCCTGGGCAAACCCTGCCGCTCTGTTGTCTTTGGGCAGCTGAGTCTCAGGACAGTTCCTTTCTGTAGAAAAGATGCTGGGCCAGGGAGGGTGGGGAGAGAGGCAGGCAGCCAGCTCACCCTGGGGTGGCCTGAGACTCTGTGTCTAGGTCCTTTCCGTCGTGGTTTAGTCTGAGCACCCTGGCGGAGGAGCTGGGCTTTTCTGTACCCCTTGCTTACTGCCAGGGTCGTCCAGCCATATGAGATCTGGAGCCAAGTTCTCCCCTGTTAACCCTGGCCCCTTCCCCCGCCTCTGTGCTCTGCCTGAGGCTTTGAGGGACTGAAAAGGTGAGACTGTGTGTGTGTTGTGTGCGCGTGCGCATGCTGAGCCAAATGTGTGCACATCTGTTTTCCATTAAAACTTGAAACTAGAGAAGGAAAAATGCTCTTGCATCTCCCCAAGGCTGGGGCTGTAGCCTGGCCAGGCCTGGGTCACCCAGCAGGGGCAGAGGCCCTGCCCAGGCCTGAGGGAAACACTGTTCTTTGGAGAACCTGGGGCTCTGACCACCTGGAAGATAGTTGTGCTGTCAGCGAGGGTGCACACCGCCTGCCTCCCCAGCTGTCCCCAAGAGTACCGGGCTCCCTGTAACCCTGTTGTGTGTGTGTGTGTGTGTGTGTGTGTGTGTGTGTCTACGGGCTGGAGAGGGGCCTGGAGTCCCTGGAGGACTGAGAGCCCCACCTGGCTGTGCTCTCATCAGAAGCCATGTCCTTGGGAGTGCCAGGGCCTGGGCACTGGCTAGGGCCCAGGCACCTGTAGCCAGATCTGTGGCCAGAGATATCATCTCCAAATAAAATTGGGGGCATGGGGGGCTTGGGAGCTAGGGAGTACCAGAGGTGCAACCCCTCGTGTGGGTGGCAACTGGAATTTGCAGCCCCCTTTTCCCACTATGGGCACAGTACCTGCAAGTAAAGAGGGTGTTTTGATTCTACTTAGTTAGCAAAACCAAGAAAAGATACTTGCTAATCCTCCTACCCACCCCTACCCCAAATGGGGTTCAGGAAGCCAGGACAATAGGGGAATTCCAAGGCGGTGAACTTGAGCTCACCTCTCTCCCTGTGAGTCAGTAGGTTAAGGCTATGAAGGGCCCAGGTCCACTGTGCCTGGTTGGATCTGGGGTTGGTGGGTACTTGTGACTGTGGTTAGAGTGGGCTCAGCTGCAGAAACACCCCACAGGCTGGGACACGGTCTTGCTCAAACATCCTAATGCTCCCAGGGTCCCCCCACCCCTCGTACCTCCTCTGACCTGGCCTAGCCCCACCTCTGGGCCACCATCATACCTGGTGCCAGCACCCCTGCCTTTCATCCTCTCTGCCTCTTCCTCTTCCTCAGGGCTTCCTTTCCCTTTCTTTACCCCCAGAGATGCCAACCCTAGCCCATGCTCAAATCAAAACCCACCCCTCTTCCTGGCATCCTTTACCTCTGCCTGTGTCTCTCCTGGGATAGAGTCTCCCCTTCACTCCCTGTGGGGATGTCCTGCCTGTCCCATGACACAACTCAGGAGTGCGCGCATGGTCATCCCCACACGGACTTACAGGGTGAACACATCCAGCTGAGGGTCAGATAGGGATGTCGGGGCCCTGCTCTTGGTTTGGCTACTGATTTGGGGCAGAGGCCTTGGGGCAAAAATCCAATTGCTCCAGGGTCAGTGTGCTGGGTCCCTACCTGGCTGGGCCTAGGAGGACAGGACTGAGCAGGACCAGAGCGGCTCTCAGAAGGCGAGGTTCTCCACTCTTGGGGAACAAGACCCCTGAAAAGCGCCCTCTCTGAGAGTCCCACAAGCAGGAAGTGAATCCCAGGACCAAGTAGGGGGTGAATCCAAATGGGGTTTGCTGGACCTCTCTGCAGAGAGCACTGAGCAGGGGCAGCCAGGTCTTCCTGGAGGGGAGATAAAGTGGCTTTGAAGGACAGGGGGACTGGGTGAGCTAGACGAGATGCTTCAGCCAGGCTGGCTTCCCTGGGAGCCTGTGGTCTTTAACCCCAGAGCCCCAGCGCCCTAGCAGTTAGCACAAGAAGAACTGGGAACGGGGTAGCTTTGTAGGAGAGGCCAAAGGTTGTGGGAGATGCTGGGTGGAGCTGCAGTGTCCTCGGTCTTAGACCCAGCAGCACACCAAGCCCCCTAACCAAAGCCAGCCTTGCTTTGTCCCACAGGGAGGTGCCCTCCTGCCAGCCCCGTGTGCCACCTGCCCTGTGCCACGCCTGTCTGGCTGTGCTGTCGGTGAGTCCAGCTGGCCTGCCACGTGTCCCTATCTGGGCACAGAGACTGGTGCAGGGGTGCCCAGGCCCTCAGGAGTGGGTATTGGGGCTGGCCCCAGGTGGGGATCCAGGCTAGGTGCAGGCCAAATCCAGGCATCCCAAGATGGCTCAGCATGGGCACTTGATGGATATTGGGTGCTTTGGGACTAACTGGGACCAAGGCCTTGGCTCAGCTTCTGGGGGAGGCCTGAGCCTCCCAATCTCTTCTGCTCTCTCCTTCCAGATGCTTGTTCTGCTGCTACTGTCCTGGCTGCTGTTGTGCCGCCGGCTCCGGCCTGGCTATGGGCGAGGAGGGCCTGGTCTGCCCAGGTTGGTGCTGGGCTTGGGTGCCTTGCTCAGGGCCCTCTAGGACAGTAGGATATGTCGGTCATTAGTAGCCAGCTCTGAGTCAGTGACAACCCACTTCTGATTCGGGGTTCTCCCCACCTCCACCAAGACCGTTGTAGTCTGGAGCCCCAGGGCAGGGAGGGGACCTGCTCAGGAGCAGGTGAGACCTGACTAAGCTCTCAGGCACCCCTCAGTGTCTTGCTGCCTGCACCACGTGATGCTGTCCAACCCTCCTATCTCTGAGGGTATCTGGGGACCCTGCCTGACTCATGAGAGGGGGACTGACCTTCCCTGCAGTGGACTTTCTCTTCCAGCTGTATCATCTCAGAGCCCAGGGAAGGAGACCCCAAGGAGATGGGACTGGGCAGGCGGGTGCAGGGGACACCACAGGGTTGGGGGAGGTGGTAGTGGAGTCTGAGTGTAGGTCAGGTTGGGTCTTGTGGGGACCTGGCAGGGGGTCCCTGGCTGAGCAGGGAGCCGGGGGAAGAACTGGACCAGAGCCACGGAGGCTGGGGTCAATGCTAGGGCAGCCGTGCGTGCTGTCTGCTCCGGCCGGGTCCCGCCTAGGCGGGGCGGTGGCTGTTACACAAGGATGTTGTGGCTCCCAGTGCTCTGAAGCTCTGCCAGCCCACACAGACAGCAGGGTAGTGTGGAGGCCGTGTTTCCTGGAGCTTCCTGGCGGGTACAGGGAGAAAGGCTGCTGCTGGGGCTTGTTCCTGCTGGGTGTGCGTCCTCATCCTTGACCACGCACAGCCCAGAGGGAGCCAGAGGTGCTGCACAAATACCCCCAGATGGGTGGATAATGGAGGGGCAGGTGTTCTCCATCTGCCCAGTTCCTGGGGGTGATCCGGGTACAGGGGTTGATGACCTGTCCCCATCTTGTGCCAGCCCTGTGGATTTCCTGGCTGGGCACAGACCTTGGGCCGTGCCTGCTGCTGTCTTCATGGTCCTCTTCAGCGCCCTGTGCCTTCTGCTCCCCAGTGAAGACCCGCTGCCCTTCCTGCCCCTCACCTACACACTGGGCCCAGGTACACCATGCAGCCACAACCTGGGGCTGGGTGATGGGGTGGGCTCGAGATGTTGACATGAGAACAGCTGCTCTGCTGCGTGACCTCAAGAGGTGTAGATAGCATCCCTTTTTACGGTGGAGGAAACCAGAGAGAAAGCAGCCATAAATAGCAGCCGAGTTACAGAGTCCTTCCGTGGCCTCTGTGCTAAGCACTGTATATAGAGCTCATCTTATTCTTGCTAAAATGCTGGGTGAGGGATGTAGAAGAAGGAGACCGGAAAGAGGCCCCTCCGGCACATGTCTCTCTGCCTACTTTACCTCCCAGGGCCCTGGAAGATGCTGGCCCTGCTCTACTACCCTGTTCTGTACTACCCTTTGGCTGCCTGTGCCACGGCCAGGCACAGAGTTGCATACCTGCTGGGGAGTGTGCTATCCTGGGCCCACTTGGGCGTCCACATCTGGCAGAGAGCTGAGTGTCCCCAGGCACCCAAGGTAAACCACTGACTCACAGTGGTCCCAGGTGAGGGGTACAGGGAAGCCTGCTTGGACCTGCATGGCTGCTTTTATGTCTGTTTATGTGCCAGGCTTCTCCCTTATGCCTCTAGGCAAGGCAGTGCCAAGCTTGGCTCCTCTAAGGGTGAGGCAGGGGGCAAGGTAGCTGGGAGGAGGGGGGCCCGAGGGGAGGAGGTAGGAGCTCATGATCCCCATCACTGATCCCAGCCTCCCTTGCGCAGGCCAGAATGGGAACGGAGAGAAACGGAAGGAAAGGGAAGGGAGACAGAAGTGGCTTGGGCTGAATGGGGGCGGGGTTCGGAGGAGAATCTAGAGTCTCAGAACTTGATGCTCAGTTACAAACTATACCTACACAGAATTAGGCTGCCATCTACTTTCTGGGATACCTGGAGCTTCACATGCTGGGAAAGAAGCCCAGGTGGTGGACCTGGAAATTGGGGTGGAGCTGTGTAGCCACCTCTGTTTGGCTCTGTCAGGCCTGTGGGTATCAAGAGAAGGGGCAGTAGGCATGCTCTTGGCGGGGGACAGGGGTAGAGAACCAGAAGCTCCCCGTGGCTCTCTCGTCTGTCCTGGGTTCCTTGGGGATGAGGTAGGAAGCGGGGTGGATTTGTTTCTGGTTAGAGATAATGTGTCTGTCTGTCCAGATCTACAAGTACTACTCCCTCTTGGCTTCCCTGCCTCTCCTGCTGGGCCTCGGCTTCCTGAGCCTTTGGTACCCAGTGCAGCTGGTACAGAGCTTCAGCTACAGGATGAAGACAGGTTCTGAGGTAAAAGGACAGCCTGGGTGGGATCCCCCATGGCTGTGGCCTTGCACAGGGCCATGCTGAGCTGCTGGGTGACCTCATAGTCCCCTCTGCAGGCAGAGCTGCATCCTAACCCAGCTCTAGGTCGAAGGCAGCTGGATAATGGCGGGTGCAGGGGAGGTCTGGGAGGGCTTCAGAGGAGGTGGACTTTGGCAGCAACCTGAGGGACAGGGAGGATCTGGAGTAGGAGAGGATAAGAAGCAGGCATTACAGGTGCAGGACAGCATCAGAGAGCAGGGAGGGCTGTGTGTCTGCTCTGTTCATGTCCCCCTTGGTGGCGCTGGGCAGAACATAACACATAATAGATACTTACTTAGTAAATATTTTTAATTCTGGGGATGAATGGATACATCATAGGGAGAGAGGAGTATTACTATTGTTTTTTATTTTTATTTTTCTGAGACAGAATTTTTTTTTATATTTTTATTTTTTGGTGGCCAGGTGGAAAGAGGTCTCACTATTTAGTTCAGGCTAGCCATGAACTCACTATGGAGCCCAGGCTGGCTTGAACTCGAGATATCCTCCTGCCTCAGCCTCCTGAGTGCAGGGATTACAGGCATGCACCACCACACCCAGCTGAGAAAGGAGTCCTGAAAGATACTGCAGGGTTTTTTATGTACTGGGAATTGAATTGACAACCTTGCACTTGCCAGGCAGGTACTGTGCTGCTAAGCTATGTGTCCGCCTGATACTGTAGTTTTATAGGAAGCCCTATTGGCCCCTGACATGTGTCAAGCCCTGCACTCAGTGCTGGGACTCAGAGCTGAGTGACCTGGCCTGGCTTGCTGGGGCTTACCGGGGCTTGCTGGGATGTGGTGATGACCAGAGCAACAGACCTGGACATTGCCCCCAGAAATGAACCATAGGACATGTGAGCACAGCCCAGTGGCTTCCTGGCTGGTGGGGAGGGTGAATGAGCCTCCCCAGAGGCCCTCAAAGGGCAGAGGGGTGACAAGAAAAGCTAGGGACACAGAACCTGGGGACTCAAATCCCAAGTGCCACCTTTTCTGCCCTCCTGTCATTCACGCTCCCGTAGGGAGTCCTGTGCCCTCCCAGGTTCTTTCTCTTTTTTTTTTGGTATCAGGAATTGAACTCACGACCTTGTGCTTGTGAGGCAGCTGCTGCACTACTGAGCTGTGTCCCTGGCCCTTCCCCCTAGTTTCATAGTCCATTCAGGAGAGGGCAGCAGCTTCCCTGGACATGGAAATGCCACGTGCCAGGCTTGTTGCTGGCTCCAAGGACCTTATCCAGTATCCCCCCACCCCTCTTCCCCTGAAAGGGATACATACTGTCTGGACTTGGTCAAAGAGATCTAATCCACAAAGGACCCAGCCAAGCTCAGCTGACCCACTCCAGCCAGGGCCTGGGTTTCCATAGTAACAGGAGACCATGGCCTACATTCTTAGGATCTCAGCTCAGGGCCTTCTGCCCAAGGCCTCTGCCACTTTGCAGGAGGCATGAGGCTCAGAATGCTGCTCAGGCAAATCTGGTTACCCTTGTGATCTCTGAGTTGCAGTAGGAGAGGCCAGGGACCTGCCTTGGAATGCCCTGTGCTGTGTCGTGGTCAGCCGTGTGTCAGGGGACCCAGGCTCCTCAAATCCTATCTTGAGGAGAAAGGGCTAGAGGGTAGGGTGGAAAAAGGGCAGAGCTGAGGCTGTCTTGGCAGGACATCCCAGCCTGGGGCTCTCAGAGAGCAGGCTAAGGGGTCTTAGATTTGTGGAACAGAACAGGGCAGTTTTGCCAGGTGTGGATCTTACTGCTGTAGGTCAAAAGTCAATCTTGCACAACCCCACCCCTGCATGGCCAAGAGATCCCCACGGAGACCTGCTTGGTGTTCCCACCAGTGTCCAGAGCCTAGGCACAGCTCAGGAAGGCCCATCCCTGTCTGTCCCCAGGGGCTGTGGAGCAGTGCCTCTGAGGAATATCTGAGGAGCCTTCTGTGCCGGAAGCAGCCAGCTGGCGGGTGAGGCCCAGGACCCCGAGGGAGGCTGGTGGTGGTGGCCAGGTGGGAAGAGGTGAGAGGCAGCTCGGCCAGGGAAGGGGCTTCTCCTGTGACTCCAGCTGCCTGGTCTTCCTGCAGCTCCTGTCACACCTCCAAGCGGAGATTCCTGTCCTGGGCCTGGGACTGCTCCCGACGCTATATCTACACCCCCAAGCCAGGTACCGGTCCCTTGTCACCAGGAGGGACAACAGTCAGCTTGGGATAGTGGAAGCCCCTGGCCTGGTTCTGGTGGCCTAGAATCCTGGCCTTTCCCCAGGCCCCTTGGAAGGGTGGGCTGTGCCTGGTGCTGCTCCTTACCACACCCCTTTCTTTGGGGACTCCAGGTTTCCGCCTGCCCTTGAAGCTGGTCATCTCAGCCACACTGACAGGTACCGCCACTTACCAGGTATGTCCTGCATCCCATGGTGCCATCCACCTCTGAGCCCTTAGCCCCCAAGCCTGAAATAGCTCCAACCCAACTCTGCAGGGCCCTGTCCAGCCATGTCCAGCCCTTCAGGCTAATGCTATCTCTGTCTACATTGTGCGGCTTTGGGACCTGGGGACACTAAGGAGCACACAGGATGCCCTGAGAGCCGCCGGCCATGGCTGGGCTGCTTTGGCACAGGACGTTCTCCGGCTCCCGCAGGTGGCCCTGCTGCTGCTGGCAAGTGTGGTGCCCACTCTGCAGAAGGTGCGGGCAGACATCACCACGGAGGTGTCCTACTTGCTGGCTGGCTTCGGGGTGGTGCTGTCTGAGGACAGGCAGGAGGTGGTAGAGCTGGTGCGGCACCACCTGTGGGTGCTGGAAGGTGAGGCCCCCTAGTGTCTCCAGGGACTGTGATGGGCACAGGAGCGGGGGGCCGGGCTGGGTCCTTTGCCGTGGGAGTTGGGTCCTTGGGCACTGTCCTTCCCTCCCTGACTGAGCTCTGCTGCTTCATCACTGCCGGAGCAGCTGGAGCTTCCAGTCCAGGTTCCTGGGACCTGTGGCACTGTGTCTGGGCAGCCCCCACCCCCTTGTCATCTTCAGGGTTGTCCCCACCCCAGGCCCAATGTCTGTGACCATTGCTCCGGGTGTGTCCACAGAGGAGATTGTAGCCATGGGGGCAAGGCTGAGGAGACAGGACAGTGATCCGGGCGGTGGCAGGGTATCTTGGTGAACCTACTGGTCTGGGATGTGTTGGGCAGGCAGGCACTTTCCTACCTCCATGGCCTCTGTCCTGCCCTAGGTTCCTCACTCTGGCCAGGCTTAGCGAAGTGGCTGGAGCTGCAGTAAGAGCGGGCTTGGGCCCTTGGATCTGCTCTTGGCCCAAGGAGCACATGTCTTAGGGCTCCCTCTACTTTCTCTACCAGCAAAATGGGCACCACTGGTCAGGCGTGGTGGTATACACCTGTAATCCCAGCACTTGGAAGGCCGAGGCAGGAGAATCACCATGAATTTGAGGCTGCCTATGCTACAGTGAGACCTTGTCTCACTGAAGCTGAAACTGCACCCTTAACCTGGAGGCCCTGTGGGTGTGGGAAGGCAGCTCTGGCCAGCAAGAGGGCCCAGAGTGGACAGGATGAGGATCAGAGAGGCAGCAGGGAGCAGGAAGGTATTATGGAGGCCCATGGAAGGAGAGAGAAGCAGGAGGTGGTCAGATGGTGGGCAGGTCTGTGGCCCCTGGCCTGTGGCTCAGGGGCCTCATGAGCCTGCCACCCACCACGCTGCTCCCTGGCAAGGCTTGGCCAGTGCAAGGCACCATGGGGTCTGATGGTGGCCTTGTCCTGGGAGGCAGACGGTGGAGCATTGTACGAGCCCATGGGCACATGGAAGCTGCAGGAGCCAGTGCCTCCTGGGGCCACGCAGCTGGAACAGAGAGCAGGAATGTCAGACTTCAAGCCAGGGACCCCTCACTCGGGGTTGCAGCGGTGAAGGCCAGGCACATGCCTCACAGCCTCCTATGTCCTGTGGCCGGGGGAGGGGGGTAGTGCCAGTGGCTCTGTGACCCCAGCCCCACCCTGTCCCCCACAGTGTGCTATGTCTCCGCCCTGACCCTGTCCTGCTTACTCACCGTCCTGCTCTTGATCCGCTCACTGGCCACGCACAGGTGAGAGGCCAGGCAGGGACCCTGGGTGCCCAGAGAAGCCTTGGGTTAAACCAGGCAGTCAGTGTCCACCTGCTAGGGATGAGGTCCCGTCTGCCTCGCCTTCTGGGTCAGTGGCTGTGTGTCACCCCCATCGCCACTTCTGGTCCCTGCTGTCCTGACTTGGCTTGAGTTGAGCCCTCCACCTGGCTTGTTCTGTCTCCCCTTTCACACCCTCTGCCCCACACCCTGTGAAGACTCTGCCTGGATATCAGGTCTCCCCAGAAGACCCCCAGATTAGGTGGGTAGCCTTATGCTCCAGGCTCTGAGCTCCCTACGGGTGCCTGTGGTGGCAATTAGCCCTGGAGTATGGCTGGGGGCTAGCCTGGGGAGGGGTTAGGGAGAGTGTACCAGTTCTGAGGCCCTGCCACCCTCACCCTCGCCACAGGGCCAATCTTCAAGCTCTGTACCGAGGGGCAACCCTGGACCTGGGTCTCCCAGCACGGAGTAGTCACCCATCCCGAAAAGCCATATTCTGTTGGATGAGCTTCTGTGCCTACCAGGCTGCCTTCACCTGCCTCGGTGAGCTCCTTGCCCAGCACCCCAAGGCCTGCCCTCCGGATGAAGTGGGATGCAGGAGCCATCAGGGAAAGGGGTCCCTTCATGTGGCTCCAGCACTGACCACCACTAAGTTTGAATAAAGGGGCGGCCTATGTCTGGAGGTGGTGAGTTCAAAGGTGGCACATTCCTGCTCCTGTAAGGTAGTGAGGCTCCCATCGCTGGGGGGTGTGCAAGCAGACATGGATTTATTGGGGACTACAAAGAGGGCCCTGCCCTGAGTTGGACTAGGGGACTTTGAAGGATCCTCCCATTGCAATTTGTGATTATCCTTTCAGGCACTGCAGGGCTGTGGGACAGGCTGAATCAGCATGTAGTCTGAGGCCTCATGTCCCTTCTTTTGGTGCCTGTCTCTGCCTTGCTGGGGAGGAGGAGAAGGGTGATACGGAGCAGAGGCATCACCGGGGCCTGAAAGCTGTGACCTCTCACGCCCCTAAGCCCTTTGCCCCATGTCCCATTGATCAGGTGGCCTGGCTGTTGTCATCAATAACTCCTGACATCTTCCTGGTCCCTGCTCTGGCTCACAGGAAAGCAGCTACTGATTTCCAAGGGGTGCTCCGAGGATGCAGGCACAAGCAGGGGCGATATCATTTGCAAAGTGCTTTGGTTTTCCAACCAAGTGCTTTGATTTCTCACCATGCAATGTCCCTGGGTCCCCTTTCACAGAGGGGGAAACTGAGGCTCGGAGAGCTACTGTAAACTATGCAAGGTGGCACCACCAGGCAGTGGCAGGGCAGAGCCCCCAACTTCTGGATTCCTGGGGGTGGTGGGGTGGGGATCAGCCCCTGTGTCTTTCCCCTGCTGCCCTCCCGCCTCCAGGCCTCCTGGTACAACAGATTGTCTTCTTCCTGGGAACCACGACCCTTGCTTTCCTGGTGTTCATGCCCGTGCTGCACGGCAAAAACCTCCTGCTCCTGCGATCCCTGGAGTCCTCCTGGTGAGGGGACAGGATGGGGGCTGGGGACCCTGTCCCAGGGGCCACTAACTGCAGCTGCCCCTGCCTGCCTGCAGGCCCTTCTGGCTGATCTTGGTCCTGGCTGGGGCTCTGCAGAATGCAGCAGCCCGTTGGGTTTTCCTGGACACTCAGCATGGACACTCTGAGGTGACCAACAGGTGAGGCGGCCCTGGGCTCGTGGTCTCCTGGGCTCCCAGTCTCTTTCCATCCATCTGTCCTACTGCCATCTCGCCCCATCTCTGTCAGGGTCCTGGTGGGTAGAAGAGAGAGCTGCCCTCCCAGGAGGAGAGGGTCAGTGGCCAAGGCTATGTTTTTCTTTTCAGTTTTGGATGGTGCTGGAGAGGGAACCCAGGGCCTCTGCATGGAGCTATGCCCCTAACCGGACCCTGACCCTCTCCCTTGTGTAGGAAGGAGGTTCAAATGACAAAGTTGGGGAACATGGGCTTCAGGAGACATCTGGGTTGGGGACCTAGAGGAGGGAGGTAGGAGATGTGATGGCCACCGGAAGACTAGGGGAGGGTGGGTGTGGCCTTCTATCTTGTCCCTGACACCGAGGAGCTCCAGCCTCAGCTAAGTCACTTAGGGTCCTGGACCTCAGCTTCCCTTTCCCAGAGTGGTGGAGAGAGAGAGAGAAGACCTGACTTAGAGTTGGGTATATGGAAGGTTTTCTTGATGAACAGCAGGCACTCAATACATGCATGGCCTTGTGGGCATGTGGTTCTCACACTGGCCCTGGGGAAGGGGTTGAGAGAATCCTGCCTCAACCTCTTCTACCTGCCCCCAGGCGAGTGCTCTACGCAGTCACCTTTCTTCTCTTCCCCATCAACGTGCTGGTGGGTGCTGTCGTGGCCATCTGGAGAGTCCTACTGTCTGCCCTCTACAACATGGTCCACCTCAGCCAGATGGACCTCAGCTTGCTGCCCCCGAGAGCTGCCACTCTGGACCCTGGTAAGGTCCCTGGGGAGGGCTGTGGCCGCAGGTCATTCTGACCTCAGAGCTGATGTGGCCATTAAGGTGTCTGTGGCTGCTTTGCAGCAGGCGGGCTGTAGGTATGGTGTGTTCCAGCAGGTCCACGGGCACCCATGTGCAGTATATATGCACTGTGCCCAGAGTGCCTACATGCTCAGACATGGGTACATACATACTCCCTATGTGTGAGTCGGGGTGTTTGTGCCACTTCTGCCCCAGCGCTGACACCTCTGCTCTGCTGCAGGTTATCACACATACCAAAACTTCCTGAAGCTGGAGGCCAGCGAGTCGCATCCAGCCGTGACAGCCTTCAGTGCACTGCTCCTGGGAGCACAGAGCCCCCGGGCCCGGGCCCGACCCCCAGCAACTACCCATGGCAGCCTCAAGCCGGGGGAGGAGGAAGAAGGTGTGTGATCCTCTGGGGTTGGGTGACCTGGTCTCCCCACCCTCCTTAGCCTCTCCTGGGAAGGGGGTACAGACGCATCCCCCTGGCCAACGAATGGAGTGGCTACCTTGTTGGAGATTCTGCCACCCTCACCTCTCCCTGGAGAGTGTGAGTCCTTATCCCCCACTGCCCAGGATGTGGGCAGCAGGAGGGGTCACTAAGCCAGATTGTTCTCCTGAGCCCCACCTCTCTCGGTGGGCGACACCACAGCTCTTTCCAAGCCCAGTGCTTCCCTGTTGCTCCCTCTGGGCTTGTAGCTGGAGCCCAGACTCCCCACCTGGACTACGTGGGAACTTTTAGACTCTGCCCAAGTATAGGACAGGGGAAGCTTGGCAGAGTGTTTGCTAAGTGACTCACAGAAGGTCTTTCCCGCTCAGGGATGCAGTTGCTGCAGACAAAGGACCCCATGGCCAAGGCCACAGGGCTCCGTGCTGGCCGGAGCTGGGCCCGCTGGGGTGTGGCCTACACGCTGCTACATAACCCGGCCCTGAAGGCCTCCCGGAAGGCAGCCCTGGCTGGAGCCCAGGCTAACAGCATCCGGGGCTGAGGACCTCCTGACCCCACACCTCCCCAGCTGTCCTGTCCCACCCCAGGTGGGCAGCCCCTCCTTTTTAGTAGCTGGGCCAGCACATCCTGTCCTGGGAATCATGGGTCCTGGGACCAGCTGGGGACTAGGGGGGCTGAGGTTCGGTGGCCCTGGGAGCACCAGCCAGGGAGGCTGTGTCTGGTGCTCAGCTTTGGTCCAGGAGCCAGCAGAGCAGGAGGCCACATGCCTGTCTCCCCTGCTTAGCTGGGCCACTAGCTTTGCAGGCACCCTGGAGGCCCCCTGACAGGGCTGGTGATCAGGGTCAGGACAGCCCAAACCCTAACCTACTAGCCTGACCCTCAGCCTGGGCATCCCCCTTCTGTTTCCCTTCCCCACACCAAAGCTCCCCTCTCCTCCCTGTGGCTGGCGGCTCCTCTCCTCGGGTCCCCAAGGCAACCCAGGAGGAAGACCTGGGCTCTGGCCCCAGCGGCAAAACCACAATTTGAAGCAGGATCAGGGCTGAGCTGCCTGCTCCTGAGACCCAGGTGCCTGTAGTTGCTTTGCCTTAGGAATGATGAGAGGCTGAGTGTGCTCTTGGTAATAAACTTGTCCCTGAGAAGTTGTGCTCCTTACAGGGAGGGGACAGGAATGCCCACTCACATCAAATCCACAGGAGCGCAAGAAGCCCGTGTGGGCTGGGGAGCCCAAGAGGACCCCAGCTATGTCCTTTGGGTGATAGAGATGGCAGGCCCTGCAATACCACTCCTGAGCAGGTGGCCGTCACGGAGCGCATGGGCAGGGCTGGGGAAAGAGGGCCCCTGTTGGGGACAGGAAGGGGGCATCCTAATGGCCAATGACCTTATGTGCAGAGAGGGGCTGAGACTGATTGGGTCCCTCTGCCAGGAGCTGGTGGGACTGTGGACGTGTGAAGAAGGGAGTTGCTGTGGCTGCAGTTCCCCAGGGCTGGAGCCACACAGAAAGGGTGGCCCTGCACAGATGTGGGTCAGTGGACTGTGCCTTCCTGACAACTGACAGGGCCACAGGGAAGCGGGTGCAGACCAGCTCTGTGCCCTTGCTGAGGACACGGCAAATAGTGTGTGACAAGGCTGGGTTACAGGACGTCTGAGCCTGGTCCACACTGGAGCAGGGGTCATCCCGGAAGGCTTCCTGGAAGAGGTGATGTTGATTCTACCAAAAGATCAAGGAAAGGGTGTACAGGCTGAGCGAACAGTGTCACTGAAAGACTGGGGGGTGGTCACGGAACACTATGGGAAGACAGCCTGGGAGGGGCCAGCAGAGAGGCTGAGCTGGCCGTCTGGGGATTCGGGCTTCACCCCGAGAGCAGCAGCACCACTTACTCACCAGGGCATGGTATGCCCTAGTACCCTGGCTCAAACTCGAGGCTCCACCTCCTGGAGCCAGAGACACTGGGGTCCATGGAGTCCATCCGCACAATGAACCCCACCTCACCCTGTTACTTGATTTGAGCCGGTGCAGGCCCAGAGATAGGCAGTGACTTACCCAAGGTGGCACAGCATATGAGAGCCAGCTCTGTCCTGGTGCAGATGTGGGGTCGTCCTGGATCTTAGCTGGTAGCTCAGCCCAGCCCGAAGTGCATATTGAGGGAGGACAAGGGAGAGGCCCTGGGCAGAACCTGGAGGTGTGGGGAGGCCAGGGCCCTGGGTCACAGCCCCCACCCCAGGCTCCTCAGTCTCCTGCCTGCACTCTGCTGAGCTCAGCCACCAGGACCCCTTAGGTCACTGTCCCTCCTATTCTTAGAAGGGCAGATGGAGGGGGAAGGAGCCACTCTGACCTGGCATAGCGCCTTGGGGCTGACCTGCCCCTGCGGACTCTTGAGAGCCCCTCAGACCCCCTCTAGCCTGTCCTGTCCTCTGGCTGCCTTCCCTCAGCCCTCAGTGTACCCCCTCTGTGTCCCCCCCTCCCTCTTTCCTCTCCATTCCTAACATTTCTCCAAGAAGCAGGACAGGGATGAGGGACTGCAACCTGGCCAACTTCTGCCTGTTCCCAGGGCCACAGCTGGCATCAACTCCTGCTCAGGGTCCCTGGAGGCCCCGAGGCCCCAAAGAGTCCCTGTAAGTGTTGCCAGGCTCCACTTGCTGGTCCTCTGACAACTGCGACGGCTGTGGTCCCCCGACTCTCCAGTTCTAGATCCTATCCCTTGTTCTGGACTCCTCCATCCAGACAAAACTCAAGGCAGACACAGCAGAGCATGAGAAATGCAATTTATTCTTTGTCATCCCAAGTGGCCCGTTTGCAGGCCGGGCTGCAGATGCAAACTGGAGGGAAGAAAGGGTAGGTGGGCATCCAGGGCAGACGGCACAGGCTGGGAGGGAGAAAGGAGGAGAGGGAGGCCGGGCCTGTCTGGGAGGAGGCAGAGACTGGTGTGGAGAACAGCAGGCAGGGGAGCACAGGGGCTGCAGAGCCACCACCCCACCTCCTTCCCACCTTCCTCAGCTCTCTTTGCCTGCTCCTGGCTCTGCCCTGGTAGCCCAACCCCCACCTCATGGCCCCCACTGTCAGTCACAGCACCCGGGCCCCCAGTGGCTTGGCATCACTCCGGAGCATGCTGGCCTTGCTGGGGTCACAGGTGACTGTTAGCAGCAATGGGCCCCAAGTTGGTGCTGGGACCCAGCTCCCCACTGGCCCCTCATTTTGAGAAGGTCTAGGAGCTGGGGCATTGTGTGCCCAGAAGAGATTAGAAGGGAGGTAGGAAAATGTGAAGTCATCAATTCAGAGTCCCTGGCACTTACAAGAAACAGGCAGGGTCAGGGCCAGCCCCCAGCCAGGCTGGAGCTCAGCTAGAAGGAAGTGCTGAGGAGGAGCAGGCTCTGAGCTAGCACCAGGCCCAGGCCCAGGCACCACTGCCCTGCAACCCCATTTCCCACCACGGGCGCCTCGGGGTTCCCAGCACGGCTGAGGTAAATGATCACCACGTTGTCCTCAGGCCCGGACGGTTGTACTTCATTGTCAACCGTGTAGCAACCCTTGCCCTCCACCGCTTTGCCACGGAATCTGCGTCCCAGTGCGTCCTCGCCACCCTCACCTGTGGTGGCCAGCGCCACGTTCACCGAACTCTCTGCACCGCCCAGCTCGTTGGTGGCCAGGCAGCTGTAGGTGCCCTCTTCCAGCTTGCCAAAGTCAGGGATGAGTAGGCTGCCGTTGGCAAAGGCCTGGAAGCGCGGCCGGCCACCATGCACTGCTGGGGTTCCGGGCAGCACACGGCCATCAGTGCCCACGTTGGGGCTGGCGATCTCCACAGTGCCACCAGGGGTCTGGATGTGCCAGTGCAGCTGTGGGGCCGGCTGCCCATCCACATCGCAGTGCAGTGCCAGAACGAAGCCAGGCCGCAGCTCAGCACCATCCTGGCTGGGCTGGTAGCTGAGCTGCACAGAGGGTGCCGAGCAGGGTAGAGGAGGCAGGCGGCTCAGTGGGGTGCCCTTGAGCACGTGGGGAGATGTGCAAGCCACGTTGTCCTGCTCTGGGATGGACACAGCTGTGGCCAGCGCCCATGTCTTGAGCCACACGAGGCCACAGTTGCAGTCAAAGGGGTTGTCATTGATCTGCAAGTGGGACAGTGCGGTGAGCGGAGCAAAGGTGCCCTCAGCCAGTGTGTGCAGGCGGTTGTGGTTGAGCTGCAGGGAGCGCAGTGCACGCAGGCTTCGGAAGGCATCACGTGGGATGAAGGTCAGCTCATTACTATCCATCTTGAGCAGCTGCAGGGCACTGAGGTTGTGCAGGTCACTCCAGGCGAAGTCTGATATGAGGTTGTGGCTGAGGTCCAAGCTCTTGAGGTGGCTTAGTGGGGCCAGGGCGCCCATGGCCACCTTGCGGATCTCATTGTGTGCCAGCCACAGTGACTGCAGCAGCGGCACCTCCCCAAAGGCACCCTCGGACAGCCCTGGCAGCCGGTTGGCTGATAGGCTCAGTGTGGTCACGTTGGCTGGGAAGCCAGGCGGCACAGCCTCCAGGTCTCGGTAGGCGCAGTCTGCGATCTGGAAGCCATACTTCTCGCCGCAATCGCAGGGTTCAGGACAGCCTCTCACCACGCCCAGGAACAGCGCCCAGCACAGCAGGCCCAGCCCCGGCATCGTCCCTCCTGCGGAGGAGCACATATCACCCTGGTGACCCCAGGACCTATCCGAGACCAGTCCTGCCCCAGGTCCCCTCCCAAGCTCTTCCCAGTCAGAGGAGGCCCTGTCCTACAAAACTCAAAGAAAGCTCAGCATCCTCTAGACTGCCAACCACCTTCCACCCTCTGCAGAAGGCGAAACTGAGGGCCCGAGAAGGGCCCAGACTTGCCAAGATTGCGTAGCCAGGCCGGGTGGAGACAGGATGGAAGAGGACCCCCACTTCTCCTCTGCGCCGAGTTCTCCCTGCCTCAACCTGTTCCTGGCTGACTTTCTGACTTGAAATCTGTTTTCCAGCTGCCCCCTCCCCTAGCACATCGAAGAGCCTTCCTCCTGCCCTCCCACATCCTGGACATGCTCCCTCCCACAGAGCCCCCCATAGGTGCACTCTGGCCCTGGCCCACACAAGGCCCCTTGTGCAGTGCATGCCACCCCCACTATTCCTGCCGTGACCACAGCGGAGACCAGGCCCTTTCTGTGAAGTCACACCCAAGCGGGAATGCTCGGTTCCAACTGCACCAGGCAGCTGCCTAAATAAACCCCGCCACTACTTCTGGGCTGACTTGGGCCAGGGTGGAGGCCTGGCCCAAAGGCAGCTGAGATTTCAGGGGTCTGGGCCGTTCAAGAAGCAGCTACTCCCTGGATGGCTCCCAACAAGGGACTGTCCCCAGCACCTCAGACAGATGTGCCAGAGGGAAAGCCCCTGAGTCCCGTGGGCCACGGCCTCCAATCTCTGGCCTGTGCCCTCCTCTCCAGCTTACCTTCAAACCACTCTCTTGTCAGGCGCGGCTCTTCCAAGACAGAACCAGAAAGCAACAAAGGACTGAGTTAGCAGAGGGTGGGCAGGACCAGGGTGCCCCAGGGTGGGCTGGGTGCTGGGAAAAGGGACGATTTGTGTCCCCTGGCAGGATAGGAACCTGGGACTGTGAGGAGTCTGCAGGAGGCAGCTGCAGCCCGCGCACCCTCCTCCCAGAGCACACACGACTGCTGCTCTGCAAGAGGGACGTTTCCTAAGTGACACCAGAAACTTAACTGGAGGGGAAGAGGCCAAATATTTTAGGGTTGTGTTTTCTTTCTCTCTCTCTCTCTCTCTGTCTCTCCAACTTCCTTAAAGACATAGCACTGCCTGGACAGGACCCAAGAAGACAGCAAGGATTTTGAGGGGGAGGGTGAGAAATTGGATCTCAGGGAAAGTGGGAAACTTCTACCCTTGCTGGCAACAGGGAGAAACGAGCAGCTCTTCCTCCCTACAGCTGCGTGTGCGTGTGCGTGTGCGTGTGTGTGTGTGTGTGTGTGTGTATTAGTGCAGATGCAAGTAGGAGATTGTGTGTGTGTGAGAGAGAATTTGTGTGTTTGAATGTTGAAGCTGTGGGGATGTGTGTGTTTGGGGATGAGTGTGACCCTCAGTGTGCAGCTGTGTCTTCTGTGTGTGTGCGGCGGTCTGACAGCCTGGGTGTCTGTGTTGGTACATGAGTTTGTATGTAGAAGTGAGCATATGTTTGTGTGTGTGTGTGAGTGTGTTTTCTGTGTCTGTGGAGTACCCTGTGTGTCTGTGTGTGTGCAAGTGTGTTTTCACGCACATCTATGTGTGTGTTGTCTTCATGAAAGGCGGAGAAGGCTGGAGTGCATGAAGCAGCTGCCAGGCCCCAGCCTCTGGGCGAGAAGCCAAAGTACTGGGTGAGTTTTGCTAAGAAAACACAACCAGCCGCACATTCTGTCCAGGCAGAGCTCGGCCCCACCGTGCTGGGAGGAGGGACGACAGCAGCCCCAGGAAACACAGAACTTGTGACCAAGTGCTTGGGCAGGGACTGGGGGCACCACAGTCCCCAGATGCAGTTCTGGAACCCCCAGATTCACAGAGTGGCTCCTGGGCCCTGGACAGCCACCCAGCAGCAGGCAAGAGGCCTCCCCTGAATGTGCTCTGCGGCACAGGGCATGAAATCCCGCTGGCTCCTCTGGGCTCACTGTCCCCTGGGTGAGGGGTGGACACGGCCAGGAGGAACGTGGGTGCTGCTTTTCTCCCAAACATGAGGGCACAGAGAATGGGGATAGAGGAACGAAGAGGCCCAAAACTGGGTGCGGTGGTGCGTGCCTGTAACCCAAGCACTCTGGGAGGCTGAGGCAAGAGAATGGCAAGTTTGAGCACACCCCCGGGCAACTGAACGATTTAGTGAGAACTTGTCTCAAGATAAAAAGAACCAGGAATATAGCTCAGCGCAAAGGAAAGGGTTGTGTTTTAATCTTCAGCACACACACAGAGGAGCTGGGGATATAGCTCAGTGGAATAAGCGCCTGCCTAGCAAGCGCAGGGTCCTGAGTTCGATCCCCAGTACCGCAAAAAAAAAAAAAAGTACACACACAGACACACACACACACAGCCCAAAACAAGGGAGCTGGAGGAGAAATTAAATGATGAGGGAGCCTGGGCTGGGTGACTCTGCCATCCATGGTGAATCTGTTCATGTCCCCTCTGTAGCCCTCACCCAAGGGTCCTGAGTCTTCTGTTTGTTAAGCTGTTGAACTCTGACTCAACTTACCTCTTGGCAGGGCCAAGTGCTCATGGTGTTGTCTTGGGCTGAAAACATGAGGAGCCCTGCCCAGCCCCTCCTGTTCCTTCCCTGTCACCAAGCAAGGCTCTAGAAGTCCCAGGATGCTGCCTACAAAGGCTGGGCCAAAGGCTGGGGCTATGATTAGCATCCAGTTGAAACAGCTTGCCCTGTGGAGGAAGACTTCTTCTGCTATATCCTACTGTGCCAGCAACTTTCTGGGAAAGCCCTGCCTGGGGAGGCTCGACCAGAGGCTGGAAGTACACACATCCAGGGTTCAGCCATGCAGAGGAGAGAATTGGTGACATCAAGGTCAATGGGGGGAGCTTCTTGGTAGAGGAGGCTCTGAGTCAGGCATGTTCACTGCAGTCGCCTCCTCTGAGGAGCCTGTCTGGCTTGGATTTCCTTCTTTGCCTGCCCTAGCATTGGCAGGGGCCTATATTTTTCTGTTGAACCTGTGGCCCAGCTGTGGGGAGGGCAGGGACTTATCCATCTCTTCTTGATAAAAGTTCTCAGTGGAATGAGTGAGCCAGATGGATGGTCATCTGGCACCAGAAAGGAATATAGTTAGTGCCCACCTGTGGTGGACTAACAACTGGTGGTCACCTTATAACCCCCAGCTGAACTGAATAAGCATGTGCTGGGTATGGGAGGCCCACCTGGGGACTGTTGCCAGCAGTATAAGAGGCAGAACTGGGGAAGAAGTAGTTAGGCTGTTGGGAGCTCGTAGAAGCTATTGGGAGCCTGTTGGAAGCAGAGAGAAGCTGTAAGGAGCTGTTGGTTTTCCTGGAGGAGCTTGTGCATTTCCTGATGAACTTGGCTGTTCCCATTGTCCAAGGAGCTTGGGACCTTGTTGTCACTGAGAATGGCTTTAGTTCACTTTGGGGGAGCTCTGGTCCTCACTGTGATCATCACTTCCTGGCTCGAGAGGGGAAGATGGTACACTGCCAATCTGCTGAAGAAGCTTGCTGCGTTGGCTTTTCTGATGGGAACGCAGCTGTCCTGATCATCAGAGGAGCTGAGGACCTCACTGTTGTGGAGGATGGCTGTGGTACTTTTCGGGGGGAACTACGGTTCTTATTTTGAGCGTTGCTTCCTGGCTCCAGTGCAGATCCCTCAGCCTGCTAGCGCAGATCCTTCATCCTCTTGGCACAGACTTTCTAGATTCCACTGCTGACCTTTGGGCCTTCCCAGCAGAGATCCGTGAAACAGGCCTGCATGAAACATTGTCATGGGCTCTGCGCCTCCAGCTGGATTTGTGGGAGGCATGGTTACGGGCTCTAGGTCTTCATCTGGACTCATGCAAGACATCATCATGGGATCCAGGCCCTCAGCTGGATTCTCGGTTTATAGTGTATGGACAGATTTCCTGCACTCTTTTGTATATCATTCTTTGGGTGACTATTATAATCTTATAAAATATGTGTCCTGTATTATATTGTTCCCCTTGCATTATCTTCCAAACCACATCACCTGTGACACAGAAGGGGAGGGGATGTATCCAAGGTCACGGGATCCCTTCAAGGGGAACATTTAGAGAAATCACATGCCATGCCAGAGATCCCACTCTGCTAGGTAGGGGAATGTGTTACCAACTGTACCTGGGTGGGGGAGCCCTGCCTGGCCCCCTTGTGCCCTGTCCTTAAGGCCGTAGAAGGAGCCACACACCAGCACATCCTCAGGATCCCACCTGGGGACAGCCAAGGCCAAGGGCGGGAGAAGTGACAGGGACCAGCCATTGTGCGATGGTGGAAGTGAGCAGCATGTGTCGTTCACTGGTGGTGGTGGTTCCTGTTTGCCCAGGGCCTGCCACTGCCTTCAGGGTGACCTCTCACTGCTACCAGGAAACAGAGACAGATAAGGGTCATCAGGGCCAAGTGGACCTCAGCTAATGACCATCCATCTGATCCCTCAAGGGGTCTCACAATGGGACATGGATGGGGACTTGTTATATCCTGGGCAGCCCCTCTGTTTAACCCTTTCTGTTCCCAGAAGAGGTACAATGAAGGGGACAGCCAGGTACCCAGCTCCCCATCTTCCAGCCAGAGCTTCCTGCAGGGTCCCCAGTCCTCCTCCTGGGCTCTTGGGCAGCTGGCAGGGTGACAAACCAAAGCCCTGCTTTGCCTGGCCCTATACCTTTCGGTACTGACATCTGGACTGTCCCAGGCTAAATGGGACAGTGGTTCACCCCAGAAGGGAACATCGTCTTCCCTGTACCCTCTGCCAGCTGCCGCTGCCCTTACAAGAACATCCCGAACTCAGAGAGGCTCAGGGCTTCTGGCCACCATGTCAGCTTTTCCTGGAAGGCAAATTGAACAAAAGATCTTGAAGAAAAAATGGAGGAGAGGCACAGAGCCTAGCAGAGACAGAACTGGAGAGAAACAGAGAGACAGAGAAAGAGACCTGGAAGCAAGGGAGGGGGAAAAAGAATCACAGGCAGCAGGGGTTGAGGGAGGTGGAGAAAGGAAAATCTGGGCCCATTGTTAGGATCCCCACCCCCACAGCCAATCTTCCAGAAGATTCCCTGGTTTCAGCCCCACCTCTTCACAGGGTGTCCTGGAGCCCTGCACCAATCACAGGCCTGCATTTCACTTGGACCAATCACAGGCCTGCAGCTGCTATATAAGCATAAGCAGCACTCCCAACTGACCCGTGTACTGACCGAGCTGTGCTGTACCACAGGCTTTGTTAAAGACTTGCTTTGGTGGTCTTGTAAACATGCTCTTGATTTATTTTTCAGGTATGATGGGCTCCAAAGGTCTTATAAATCTACTTAAGATTCTTATCTGAGTAGTGTGAACTGAGTTGTCAATTCAAAAGAAAGAGCAACAAACTCCTAGGGGCTGTTAGCACTGAAGGGCTCAGAGACCAGCTGCCAGTGAAGATCAGGAGCAGAGACTGGCACCTGGAAGTCTGACTCCTGGCAGAGCCAATCCAAGGTGTTCACCGCAAGCTGGCACAGGATGATGGCAGTCCGCAGCTGGCTGTGTCCACTGTTGCCACCCAGTACTGTCTGGGTGACTTTGTGGAGTCGTGATTTCCATCTGCATTGAGCAAAACACCCCAGGCTGATTGGCAGCAAGGCCAGCCTGTACAAATGATTTTTGTCACCCTGCCTGATCTGTCTGTCCTTCTCCCTAATGCTTCCCCTGACATGTAAGTGTGTTTCTTGCCTGTTTCCCCAGTCTAAATGTGAGGTGGGAACTTGGTGCTGACACTGTGTCCCCAGGCTCTTGTCAAGGGCCTGCCACTTGGTAAGGGACTGAAGAACCTTGGCCCCTAGATGCTCCTGGGGTCCTTGCCCCCTCAGTCCCCTGGGCCTGGGGAGGAGGGGCTGTTGAATCTTTGAAAGAGGGAGGGTGTGGAATGGTCCAGAAGCAAAAGGTGATTTGCCCCCTGGGGAAAGAGGAATCCAGGCAGTGGGCAGAGCTGGAGGGTGGGGGCTAGGGGGAGAAGAAGGAGAAATGGAGAGAATGTGTGGGGGGGACCTGAAAGGTAGGGGCTGAAATGTAGGGAGAGCTGTGATGGGTAAAGCCTTACCCAGGACAGCAGAAGAGGACTAGCCGCTTGCTGACGGCAGAGCTGTGGCACAGGGATGCCTGCTTCTCACAAACAGGTCCAGCTGCACGCAGTCTACATGCAACAATGCTCCCCTCCCCACCCTCACCCACCCACCCCCCTGGCACCCAGCCCCAGGCTGCAGCCAGGAGTGCCAGGCTGGAGACCACTGGCCATGGGGAGGGCAGGGCTGACCTCGGCCCAGAGCAACCCCTCAGGGGAGCCAAGGAGAGAAGAAGGTAGGTGGTCAGGGGGCCTGGGGAGGTGGCCCTGGCTGCAGAGGCCTCGTGGAGGACAGCCTGAGGCAGGAGAAGCATGCTGCACAACCAGGGTTATAGAGGCTCAGAGAAGGGAAGTGGGAGCTGGGGGTCAGGAAGCCCCTAGGAAGTAGGTGGGAGCTGGAATAGTTTTCCTGAGTTTGATCACAGGAGAGCACACATGGTAAGGAGTTCACACAGAGCTGTAACCCACACCAGCATCCTCCTCCTCCCACCTTCCCCTTCCCTCTCCCTCCTCGGAGGCAGCTATTTCAGATGTTTTTTGTGTTTGTTCTGTCATGATCACATACCTCAGCCTGTTCAGAACATTTGCAAGGCCCAGGGCCAGAGGACAGTGGGAGGCCACCTACCCTAGGTCTAAATATTTCAAAGTTATGCATCCTACAAGCTGTTTTTACTTTTTCTAGTACTATAGCTAGAGACCAGGGCCTTTACATGCTAGGCAAGTGCTCTACCATGGAGCTGCATCCCCAGCCTTATATTTTTAAATTTGTTTTTGAGACAGGATCCTGCTAAGTTGCCCAGACTGGCCTCAAATTTGCGATCCTCCTGCCTCAACCTCCTGGGCGGCTGGGATTACAGGTGTGCACCGTTGTGCTTGACTCTACAGGCTGTTTAATATGTTCTAGTCTTCTTCCTTGGGAAATGTACCTTCATGGCCAACAGGCTCAAATTTAGAATTCTTAATGCTTTTATATAAAGAAGGCTTTGGGACACAGAAAACAGTCTGAAGACAATGAGGAAGGTAGTCAAAAAGGGCAGAGACAACATCTACCAATCAAGGCACACCGAGATGGCAGGTACTGGGGAGAGGCAGGGGACAGATCCTCCCAGCCCTGTTGCCACCTCAATTTTACAGCATCTGGGACTGTGAGATGAAACAGTTGTAGGGGTTAGGACCCTAGCTTTTTGTGTACCACTGTGGCAGCCCTAGACAATGAACACAACCTCCTATGAGGAGTGAGGTCTGCGTTCACTTGCATGGCCCCCTTCACCCACCCCTTGGTCCTCTCGGGTTCTGCTAGCTACAGTATTCTTGGTTATCCGCTGAGTCCATCTGAGCCCTGAATAGTTTATCTCACTTCCTACTCTGTGCAGTGGGGATGCAGCTCATGGCTCTTCCCTACATGAAACGAGAAGCTTATCACTTCCCACCCTCCTCATGCCCTTTCATTCCTGTACCACTCAGTTTAAGTCTTTACCGGTCCTTCTTTTACTCTTTAAAAGATGATAACATTTAGATGTGTTTCTGCCGTCATGATGATGGTTGCATTTCGTCCGTACATTGACTCTAAAAGTTAAGGAAAAAAATCAATAAGCCGATATTAACTCATGGCCACTGCTGAGCCAAGAAATATGTGAGGATTACCTTTCCTTCACTCCTGATCCTGTGGCAGGAAGCCTGGCCCGCTCAGAAGGGGTTCTTAGCGCAAGGTCAAACGTATTCACTTTTCTTTTGCTCCATCAATTCCTCAAAGGAGGGCCACGTTTTGTCTGCTTTATCTTGCAGCTATGGCTTTTTCTTTTTTTTTGGTATAGCTTTTGATTTTTCCTGGAGCTTCTAATTGCTTTCTGTATTCTTGTCAAAAAATAATGTGCCTCCACTAAATACTAAAAATAACCTGCCTTTGTGAACACCTCTGTGGGCTGACACTACCTGGCATTATAAGTGCTACCTTCCTTAATTACTTGCCTTATTGACAAATGAGCTGCTTCTGTTTACTTTGGCTTTTTGAACAACAGGGAGGCCTCTGAATCCCCAAAGCCTGCTTGCTTGTGGAACCCACAACGAGGCTGGGCTATAGAAGGCATCCAGCTGGAGCCCATGCAGCCCTTCCTCTCCTCCCTGACACACGGTCATCATGTTCCTCCTAGATCCCAGCAATGCAGGGGTTCCTTCTACTCCTTTCTCTGTCTGCTTTGGAAAAGCTGTGTGTTCTCTCCTTAGAACAGCTCTGTCATAGACCATTTGGGCTGCTGTAACCTAATACTTGGCACTGGGGAATTTGTAAAGAATAGACATTTATTTTCTCACATTCTGGGAAGTCCAAGGTGAAGGCACAGGCAGGGTGCTGAGGCTGCAAATGGCAGAAGGGAGGGAAGGGGCCGCTGGCCTCCACTAGGCACTGCCCCTCCCCGGGCCTCCCCCCACAGCTGCTCTCTGGTTACTGCTGCAGTGGGAGTTGAATTTCAGCATGGACTTTGGACAACACACCAGCCTTCAACCCATAGCAAGCTCCAACCATCACTAGCTGCAGGGCTGTGCCCAGGGGACCACGTTCTGTTTGCTTGTCCTTACCTTCCTCCTTCATGATGCAGCTGTGGGATGCTCCCAAACATCCACAGTTAAGAATGAAGGGCTCGAGGGCCAGGGATGTAGCTCAGTGGCACGAGAGCCTGCCTGGCAAGCACAAGGTCCTGAGTTCGATTCCCAGTGCCCAATAACAACAACAAACAGCTATAGAGCATCAGCATTAAATTAGAAAAAATAAATAAGATGTATTGTAAAAGGGCTGGGGATATAGCTCAGTGCAATAAGTGCCTGCCTGGCAAGCACAAGGTCCTGAGTTCAATCCCCAGTACCAAAAAAAAAAAAAAAAAGGGATGAAGGGCTCCTCTTGCCCAGCTCTTTTCCTCATGTCCCCGGTCACTGTGCCCTTGGTCTCCTGCGAGCTGCTTGCCTGGAGCAGTGTCACCACACGAGAAACATTATCTCCATGCCCAGGCCATTCCTTCAATGTCCATAGAGAACAAGATTAGGAAATAATTTATTAATTATGCCCTATATTTAGCCTAAGTTTCTTTTTCGCTCAAGGCAGAAATCACCCCAAATCCTACCTACTATTCTTTACATCTCCACTATGTGCCAAGTCCTTGGTACATACAACCTCTCACAACCACAAATACAAGGCAGGTGCTTTTTTTTTTGCCCATTTCAGAGAAAAGAATACTGAGGCTCAGGTCAAGGCATTTGTCATTGCCCCTTGGTTAAGAAACAGGTTTCAAATCCAGGTCTCTGATTCTCATGTTTTGCCATTCAGTTCTCCCAGCCCAGTGAAGGAGGTGGGGAGGGGCTGGCTTCAGCAGAAGAAAACAAGGCCAAAGACACAAAATCGCACACTTTCCAAAGAGCCAGTGGCTTAGGGGATGTCAGAAGATGGGGACAGATTGCCTGGCCGCTTCTCTTCTGTGGGTGTCAGCGAGTGTGGACCAATGCTTGGATATGACACGGACAGGGTGGCATCTGGTGCAGGTGAATGGACAGGAAGTGGGGGACAGAGCGGGGCTGGAGAGAGGTTGTGAGGAGGGGAGGGAAACGACAAGGGAAGAGGGACATGACGTGGCTGGGCCGAAGGGGCTTTCTCAGACAGGCAGACAGCAGTTGCAGCTGCTGAGTGTGACAGGGACTGAAACAGACTGGACTCAGCCCTCCTGCATTTCATTCATTCCACATGGCGTCATGGTCTCCTATTAGGGGGACCGGGTGGGGGGCCTGTGCGCCAGGGAGATCAGTGACAGCCAGAGGCATAGGCACTGCTCTCTGAGAATGAACTTCCGGTCCTACTCCATGGCTCTTTCCTTTTGAAACACGACAGCAGGACAGTGGGTCTCTGCTGTGAGTCCTAAGAAAAGGGAGGGTCTGGCTGCCCTCCTCAAAACACACACACACACACACACACACACACACACACACACACACACACCACCCCCACCCCCTGCCCGGCCAACTCTAACCCTTAACCAAGAATATGCTGGACGTCACACACATTCCCCAGGCCCTTTCCACACCTGTTCCCAGTTTTTGGTTTCATGGAAAGAATTCCCTTCTTTTATGTTTTCTTTCTGCCTCATCCGAGGCAGCTGCAAATGCCTATCAGAATGGCTGCTAGGAGCTGCAGAAATAAAACAACAGCAGAAAGGTTGGAGATGAGATAAAAATTTAAACTCTGAAAGGATCCATTGCCAACCTGCATGCAGAGCAGCTCACATATCCCTGCAGGAGGGCAGAATGGTTCGGCCACTTTGGGAAATAAACGAGGAGGTTCTTACAATGCAACGCGCTTGCTGCATGATCCATGAGTTCTATGCTTAGGTAGTTACTCCAGAAAGGAAAATATAAACTGGGTGTGGTGGCGCACACCTGCAATCCCAGCACTCAGAAAGCTGAGGCAGGAGGATTGCTTTCAGTTCAAGGCTAGCCTGGACTACAAAGTGAGTTCAAACCCAGCCTGATCTGCATGGCGAGACCCTACCTCAAAAAGACAAAAAAAAAAAAAAAAGGAAAACATATGTTCCCATAAAACCCCACAGGCGCAGGTTTATAATGGCACATGCTTTAGCGCCCTAAGATGGAAATAGCAGAGGCATCCACCAGTTGTAAACAGACCCAGTGAACAAAAACCCCAGGGCTGTCCCCATGAGATGGGGATGACTTAGCAATAAAAAGGATTGAACCACCGCCACACTTTCTCAGAAGCACCTTGCTGAGTGACAAGTAGGGTCACCAATTTTGAGAATTACAGCCCAGGACAATGCCACACCAATAGAGTAAGTAATAAATAATTGTACGTGTAGGGGCTGCTACTCTTAAAGCAGCACTGTAAACATATGAAAAACAAGTGCTGTTTTGAAATCGTATATTCTGCATTATTTTCTGTTATATGAATTCTGTTATTGAAACAGAACAATAACAGGACAACTTGGTGGCAATGAGTGGTATATAACAGAATTCATTAAACAACATGTGTGAGAAAAGTATAATAGTATTGTGATAGCTTCTATCCACTACAGCAGCAATTTATTTTAACTTTTAAACATCTCCATACTCAATACTTAAATTTTGTAGACTATTATGTATTCTTAAGATATATCTCCATACTCAATACTTAAATTTTGTAGACTATTATGTATTCTTAAGATTATATATATATATATATTTATTTATTTATTTATTTTTGCGGTACTGGGGATTGAACTCAGGACCCTGCGCTTGCTAGGCAAGCGCTTATTCCACTGAGCTATATCCCCAGCCCCTATTCTTAAGATATATAAGAGTATGTAGCTAAAATGTGTGTCTGTGTTTCTAAGATGGAAAACACAAATACAACAAAATTGCTTAAATAACTATTACATAGATTTAATAAAAAAAGTAGCGTGTTTCCCTTCTGTCCCAGGAGATTTCTACTCTTGGAGCTTTCTATTCTAATAATACTTCTCTAATGGCCTGTGGGGTTGAGAACATCTGTCTTTTCTTTCACACAGTGGGAAAGCCAAAGGGAAACAAATGTAAAATTCATTCTGTGACCCCGCCAGCTCTGTCCTCAGACCCACAGTCCTCTGACTCCTGTGTCCCACCAATGTCTACCGAGAGACATGTCTGAGCATGGACTACTTAGGGTGTTCCTTACTATCAGCAGCAAGGTTTTAGACTTGTGGGAATTCATTTCTGCTTCTCCGTAACTGTCCTTCCTCTTTGAGCTAAATGATTGTTGTGGACTAGCCTTGTTCTGCACACATCCATCACACAGCTGTCCACACACCTGAGCTGCCCACCCCTCCAAAAAAACACTTCCGAGGACAGCGATGTCACCTAAGGCAAGGTTCTTTTCTTGGGAAAATAGATGCAAAGCACAGAGGTAATTTGAACTTGTGAAATTGAAATTGGATCCTAACGACGATACAGTTTTAGTAAAGAAATTGAGAAAGTCCTCTTTTTATTGAATATCTTTTTTCTGGTGATAATATTTTTTAATTCCAACGAAGTCTTAATTCTAAGAAATGGGTCATTTTTTTTACCTCACTGGATGAGTTTTCTTGTCACAACCCACATCTAAATGAAAAGGGCCAGGTGCTCTTAGTTCATCTTCTTTGTCCTTTCAAAGCTAATGAAAAGACTGAGGTCATGAGTTCGAGTCCCAGTACCAAAAAAAAAACAAACCTCATGAAGCAGTTTTGAAGAAACAGCACACAGTTTTTTTGGAGGGGGCAGGAGCACAGTGCAGGGATTTGAGCTCAAGGGAATTTCGCAAATGCTAGGACAAGCACCTAGCACATGGCTACATCCCCATTCCTTTTAATTGTGAGACAGACTCACTGTGTAGCTCAGACTGGTCTTGAACTTGTGATCATCCTCTGCCTCATCCTCTCACGTAGCACTACCTTGCCCAGCATAACAGTATACACATTTCTATTTTATAATAATTTTTCCCCACTTGCACCCTCCATGTATTTCCAAATGAGAGAAAGCACATTTCTCTTATTCCACACTCTAAAAATGTGATTTTATGGTAGGCCAGCATGTTAGCATCTTTTCCACATGACACCGTGTAGGCATATGTCTGAGAAGGCTATCTCCTTCCACTTCCATAAATCAAAAATGTCATAAAGTGTTCTGCACTCTGAAGGACAGGGAGAAGAGACTGCAGATGCGTTACTAAAGTGTCAGTATCGCAAGGAAGTGCTTCACACTTCTTTTTTGCAGTGGTCTATAAAAGCTGCAAAAATGCTACATTTTTCTTTGGTAAGAAGTTTATCAACTGAATGGAATTTTCCAAAGTTTACATTTGTACCATTTGCCAGAAATGCAGAGAGAAGAGCAAAGTCTAGCTTGAGTTTGGCAAGATGTCAGCAATCTTTTGTTTTAGTATCCTGTGACTTCATTACAATCTTTGCAAAAAGCCAGGAAGACAACTTGAAACTCCATTTTTCCAAGTCAGAATACCTAAGTGCTAGGGAGGATATGTTTTGTTGCCCTAATTCAACACGTTGCTGGGTGGACTGCAGAATGTGTGCCGGCCGGAATAGCTCACAGTCGGCTCTATACTGTAAAGTGTGCAGCCATCTGCTATCAAATCTTCCTTTTTCTTCCCTGGAAGGATCTTTTGAGTTGCAACCTCTGAGTCAGGAAACACAACTTTCCTCAAGGCCATAGAGCATCAAGGAACCAGCAAAATAATAAATGTGATATTCCCAGGCCGATTCTGTGGCTGCTCTTTTCAGCTGGGCATTAGCATCTTCCTGAAAGATAAAGAAACGTGATTGGCTACCCAATGGGCTGATTTAGAAGGACCTGTCTCATCCTAGACCTCTGAGATCCAGTGCCCACATTGGTGTAGAGGTCTCTCCCACCCACACAGGGCTCTGGCACACAGCCCAGGACACATTTCCCCTACTGCCAGGACAGCAGAAGAATGTGTCATCTCCTCAACTAGAGCTGGTTTTCAGGGTGACTTTTCTAGGCTGATGCACAGCTATTCAACCATGCAGATGGCAAGGTGGGAGGTGACACTGTAATCATTGTTCCTGTGCCTGGGCTTTACATGTGACGCAGCGCTGGGCTCTGTGAGTGGCCTGAGCTCTGCACTAGGAAGGGGATGGGGGACGGTGAGGAGGGCAGACGCAGCACCTAGAATCCAGTCTCCTTCCTAGAAGAGGGACTATGGGGGACACAGGCTGGACACACGTTTGTCATCAGCTATCTGTGTATAAGACTCTGTTCCCTTCAACCCCACACTGCATCCCAAAGAGTGTGCTTTGCCAGTCTAGGAAGGTCCAGACACATGTCACTTCTGGAGAGAAGATCCCTGGAAAAGACGGGGGGGGTCACCAAGTCACAGGTTAGTGACAGTAGGAGGACAACAGTAAGCCTTAGCCTGGAGCCTGAGCCCCAGAGGGCACCCAAGGCAGAGGAGAAATGCTTTTTATTGCTGGATAATTACATCTGCCCTAGCTTGTTCTATTACAGGCAGAAGAGATAATCCATTAAAAATGGATTTAAATGATTTCCTAAGTAAAGGGAAAAAAGAAAATCTATCACATTTAAGAAAACCAGACCATAAAAATGCTTCAAGATGCATAAATGTTTGCAAAACTTTTCCATGGAGAATCAATTACCAGATGGGGAAAACCAGGGGTTGGGGTTGTTTGGGGACTGGGAATATTTGCATGTGCCCACAGTGCTTTTGCCAAGTCTATTTTTTTTTTGCCATCCTGGGAGGCTGGTTCTGCAGGGTGATGTCATTTCTTTCTGCCTCTTTGCATTCCAGACACTGAGACACTGGCAGAGGTACTGGGCCTGTCAGAGGACAGATATGGATGTAGAGAAAAATCAGAGACCGTCAAGAGCTACGAAAAAATAAATAAGACCAGCAAAGCCAGCGAGCAGGTGGGGAGCAGCCCTAGCTGCAGATTCCATTAGAAGAGTGAACAGCATTTAGTTGACTCAGCTTTGTCAGGAGCATCTAAGACTCACAGATGACTCCTCTACCTCAGAGTGGTGGCTGTGTGGTAGCTGAGATATGTGGGCACATCCGGTTGCAGGAAGCAGAAAAGGTGGAGCGGGGAGGGGAGAAGGTGGAAGGTGGAAGGCGGAGAACCTGGAGAGGGAGTGACAGCCCCTGGCAGAAGTCGCAAGAAGCTGGCTATACTGTTCGCATTTCCAACTAGTTATTATAGCTTCATGTGACAGAGCATGTGAATTTGATTATTCCACCCAATCACCAACTCCTGCAGGTACAATGCCCTTGGAAAAGTCATTTCCCTCTGCCCACCCTGTGTCTGTATCCAATTCCACAGCAGCAGGCTATGTTTGAAGAATTCCTGGGGGCTGCAGCTAGGCACAAGGAGAAATGAGGCATTTTCCAGCTTCCTTCTCTGTCTCTTGAGCTCAATAACCATTCATTCATTCATTCATTCATCCATAAAACATAAATTGAGCACCTACTATACCACAAGCACAGTCTTGGAGGAAAGACGAGAGAGTGCAAAATTCCTGACTCTAAAGAGTAGACCCTCAGGTTTCCGGTGTTATCCAAGCCTTCATTCTGAGCAAGAAAATAGTGACTGTATACCATTTGTCCCATATAAATCTATTCCACACTTTGATAAGAAGAGACTTAAGCTAGAAACATCATCACAATGTGGAGAAAAGACCTTGCTCAGAAATCCACAAGCACTTCAAAATCAGACAGAAAAGGAGTTCTCTTTTCTAGGGTAAAAGAGGAGGGAGTAGAAACAAGCAGATCTTTAGAGGGGAGCTGAGCCAGCAAGAGGAGACCAGCAAAGTCTAACAGGAAGTGTCTGACCATGGCCAGGCAGTTCAGTTCCCAGGCGGTGCTGATAAGGGGTCATGTCCCACATTTTTGTGTGTCTGTCTGCTCAGCCATGGAGAAAGCAGAGCCCAGGGGTCCTGGACAGGGATGCTCCTAGCCAAAGTTTCATGGAGACAATGTAGAGGATGAGAAACAGGCAGAAGTGGTCAGCTCCAGGAGGTGATGCTTTGATAAAACCCAAATGGGTTGCTGGGAAGTCCCAGGCTCCGCTTGTAAATGGCATTCCGTGACAGTTTCCCCAGACCATCCATTCACATATCCATACACTGACAGACCCAGAGGGCTTCCTTCCTGCAGTGATTTTGATTGCTTTCTTCTATAACTTAATGAGACCGTGTTTCAAAAAAAAAAAAAATTAAAAAGGGCTGGAGATGTAGCTCAGCGTGAAGGCTCTGGGTTCAGTCCCCAGTACTTCAATCAATCAATCAATAAATAAAATTTTTGGGACAAGTTATTGCTAAGTTTCCCAGGGTGACCACAAACTCAAGGTCCTCCTATCTCAGACCTCTAAATAGCTGAATTTACAGGCGTGCACTACAGCACCCAGTCCAAATATGTTTACAATAGGACCATTTACTGCCACATTAAATAGAACTGAGACCCTGGTCAGTGGCCATATTACCAACTTCCTGACATGTATGGAAGGCACCTGGGTCTCCCCAGTCCTGCTGAGGGGCCAGCTGACAACAGCCACGAGTGTAAGCCAAAAAGACCAGCAGAGTTGCCCAGACTGATAACCCACTGGATTTTGCAAAAATGGTACACGAATCACTTTTGTCTAAAAATCACTAAGTTTTGGGAAGTTTGCCTTATAGCAGTAGATAACATTCGGTTTTTTTTGTTTTTTTTTTGGCGGTACTGGGGATTGAACTCAGGACCCTGCGCTTGCTAGGCAGGTGCTTATTCCACTGAGCTATATCCCCAGCCCCTAAACTTTTATCTTGGGGATGGAAACAACTGTTTAAATTTATCACTTTTTTTTTTTTTTGGCAGTACTGGGGATCGAACTCAGGATCCTGCGCTTGCTAGGCAGACGCTTATTCCACTGAGCTATATCCCCAGCCCAGTAGATAACATTTGTGAATGGTATCTATCTGGATTTTCACAAACCCAGTCAGAATACCTTTCTTCAAATGCATAACAAGGGATTCAAGATTTATTGTAGTTAATGATATGTCTGGATTGATTTCTGACATTTTACTTTGTGTCTCCTGTCTACCATTCTCCCCTGCTTTTTGCTTTTGGGACACAGGTCACAGTTAAGCTATTGTAAGTTATGTGTGTGGCAGTTGGTAAAGTACCTGTTGACCAGGGGTTTCTTTAAGTTGCACAGGCTGGGTTTAAACTTGCAATCCTCCTGTCTCAGCCTCCCAGCTGGGATATAGGTGTGTGTGTGTCATCACATAAAGCTCCAAATAAAAATTTTATAAAGGCCTGAGAATGTAGCTGAGCACTAGCTTGCTTGCTTAAAGCATGTACGAGGCCCTGAGTTTGGGAATGCTCCCATCACCTCCCCTGGGTTGACCTGACTTACCGGTCTTGTGTCTTGAAGGGGAAAGGACAAATGTAGTAGCATTATTTGAACTAGTTGTTTGGTATTTGGCAATGTATGTGAGTAGGATTTAGACAGCCAAAGCCAGCCGAGGAAAATTCTTCCCATGATTAGCTGTGCACAAGGAATGTGTTTATAACTCCTTGAAGATTCGTCAAAGTCGGTCATCTCTGTGGGAATGTCTTCTGTATTTCACAATGGACCCATATCTTCAAGCTCCTAAGGGAAAATGGCCTCAAATCTCAAATTCTATGTTCAGACAGATTATTAATTGTGAGGACAATTTTTTTCTTTCTGAGATGAAATCACACAAAACAGAATTTTTCAGACCCCCTATGTCTTTGGAAGCCCAAATTGCAACTGTATTATAAACTTCAAGTCCATTTATGTGACAGCCGGAGTTTTATGAATCACAACTAGAAAAAATAAAAATGAATTTTGACCAAATGTGTTACAGAACAGTTAGAATTACCTTTATATTCTCTCTATGGAAAATGCTACAAAAGCATTATCATTAAGAAGCAGCAGAATAGCTCTGTTATGTGTCCACTTGGCTGAGCTGTGCTGTTCTCAGAATTCCCTTTCTGAAATAATTCCACTTGGTGTGGCCAAAAGAGACATTTTTGAAGTCAATGCAAAGGGTGGAAGAGGAACCTATCTGCTCACTGAGCAGCTCTGCCCCTGGGTGTGTGGCTGCAGCCGCATGCAAATGCTCCACCTTCCTCTGGGATCCTCCTTCAGCTTCTGCCACACCTGAGCCAGGTGTGCATTTACCTCTGTGAGATCAGCACCAGCATGTCCTACAAGGCACCCACATCACCAAGGATAGAGACAGTTGTGTTCTGGCCTCCTGGGCCCCAGCTCACGTCGTTGGGTCCCAGCTTGTCCTTGCTCACCTCCAGTTTTCTATGCATCTTCCTTTCCATCCACCCGCCCTGTGGACATTGAGCTGCAGCATCAGAGGTGGAGACATTGGTCTTACAGAGCAGGCTTATTCAGCTTCCAGGATGTGGCAAGGTCAGAGCCCTGTAAACTCCATAGATCAATAGATGGGTAGATGGATGGGTGGTTGAATGGATGGATGGACAGATGGATGGATAAATGGGTGTATGAAATAGATAGATAGATAGATAGATAGATAGATAGACAGACAGACAGACAGACAGAGAGACAGACATAAAGGAATGTCCTTCTAGTGGGATCTACTTTTAACTGAATCTCAACTGACACTGAGGCCACCAGAGATACAATTAAAAGTTCAGGGGAAAATTATTATAAAGATATGTCATGAGTTTAATGTTAGACTCATTTCCTAGATCTTTGTGGTTTGTCCTCATTATCCTAATTTTCAAAAACTGCACTTTATTGTCATTTCTTTTCTCACACTGAAAAAGTCTTTTCTGTGATGCCTAATTTTCTATTTGTGAGTTTTCACATCATCGCACATGTTTCAGGATCCTTGTCTGCTTCTTAGAGAAAGTGCTCCGTTAAAAATAAGAAATAAAGCAGACAGAGGAAGACACAGGATGCAGGGCACAGGGGTGGTGGCCGGGTTGGTCCCCGGCTGACAGCTGTGCTACAGGCCTGGGAATCAGGCAGCTTGGCAGGGAGAGCTAAGGGATGGAGGGAGGCTTGGGGGAGTCTCAAAGGGAAGAAAAGAAACCCATTGAACATCTAATTATTTAAATATATGGAGAGGAAATGTGCATTTCTGCAACAAGTTTTGAGATACAGTAATAGAAGTAAATAAGCAGACAAGAAAAAAAGGTAATTATCAACTCGAGGGAGAACAAAAGGTTGTGCAAGAAAAGAAATAAGAAGGTTATTCAATATATGAACCAGCTGTGAATAATGTGTGCATAATTATCATAATGAAAACATTGATTTAAACAAAAATTGCAATTTAATTGCACTGGAAGGATGGAGGGAGCATAGAATATTGTTTGTGTGTGTGTGTGCGCATGTGTGCGAGTGAGAGAGAGAGAGAAAGCTAACTGTTCAACCTCCACAGGAAGTCAATATGTCACATAGAGAATTGAAAAAATAACAAGAATACATGTTATTTTTAATAGAGCAGGAAATAGCAGCAGAAGTGGGCAAAGTTGAGCGTGATTGCCCTAAGAAACTGGAATCAGAGTTGCAGCACGGTGCTATTTTATTATTATTATAACCCTTAGAGGACTACTTGATTAAAAATAAAATTTAATGAGGGAAAAGATATATTAGGCTTATACCGAAAAAAAAAAGCAAGCGGGAGTTGCAATAGTAACATTAGAAAAATAAATTCAGGCCAAAAGACACCAAGAAGAAGCAGAAGGCTGTGTTCTCTGCGTGGAGAATAGAAGCCACTAAGAAGCCATGATCAATCTCAATGTTCATGTAGCTACTCATGTAGTTTTGACAGAAAGGTAAGGAGAAAACAAATTTGCAATCACAATGAGAGCTTTTTAGAGCATGTCCCAGAAGCCCACAGGTCAGGTAGATGGAAAATAACTAAGGACATGGACTGTCTGAGAATAACTAAGTAGCTTGACCTGAAAATTAATCTAAAATGTTTTACCCAATAACCGGAAAGTGAGTGTTCTCTCCAAGCATATATGAAGTTTTCAAAAATAGTTAAACATTTATTAGCCCACAGAGCCGTCAATAGCACTAAGAAACCAGAAATCCTACGTGATATGACATGTTCAGAAACCGCGCCCTATAAAATTAGGATTTAAAAAAAGAAATGATCAAATGAAACAATAGCAACAACAGTCACAAAACCATCCACCTGAAACATTTAAAATACACATATATGGGCTGGGGATATAGCTCAGTGGAATAAGCGCTTGCCTAGCAAGTGCAGGGTCCTGAGTTTGATCCCCAGTACCAAAAAAAAAAAATACACATATATAAAGTTTGGGGTTAAACAGGAAATTCAAGCAAAAACTACAATTTTTTTTATTATAGTAAAATATATGAAACACAAAAAATTAACCATTTTTAAGCATACAGTCCAGTGGCACTTAGTTCGTGTTTAATGTGCAACCGTTGCCACCATTCCTCCTGGAATTTTATAATCAGTACACATGACAACAGATTTTTCAAAAGAACACTTATGGGGCTGGAGATACAGATCAGTGGCACAAGGGCCTCCTTGGCAAGCACAACGGTCCTGAGTTCAATTCCTGGTACCCTCCCCAAAAGAACACTTAAAATGTTACATAGTATAATTTATAAAACTTATGTAAAATAATATGCAGAAGGTCTATAGCTTTCAATGAATTGACCTAAAAGTTTTCAGATTAATTAAGCTCTCAAGGGACTAGAAGAAAGACAAAACCAAATACTTAAGCTCTAAGAAAGTAGACAGCAAAAAATTGGCAAAGATAAAAAGAAAAAAGTAATAACTATACAGAAAAATCAGTGTCAATGGACAAAAAACAGAAATCAGGCTTTTAAAAAAGTCCACAAAAAAAAAAAAAAAAAAAAAAGTCCACAGCCAGGCGTGGTGGCACATGCCTGCAATCCCAGGATTCAACAGGCTGAGGCAAGAGGATCACTGTGAGTTCAAGGCCACCCTGGGCTATATAGTTAGACACTGTCTCAAAAAAAAGTTTACAACTTGGGAATCCTATTAGAAAAAAAGAGAGAAGATATGAATTGACATTTTTTGAGGAGATGATGAGGATGTGATCATGTAGATAAATAAGAATTGTCTATAAAACAACATTAAAAATATCTACCTAGCGATCCCATGGAAAATACAGAAAATTCTTAGAGCTAATAGTGAGTTCAGCAAAACTACAGATATAAGAGCAATGTAGAAAAATTCTATTTTTATATATCCATAATGAATACATGGAAACCAAAATTTAAAACACACAAACCTTTAGAGTCACCCCTACTCCATGAAATACGTACAAACTTAACAAAATATGTAGAGGCTCTGCGTGCTGAGAACTATAAAATACTGATAAAAGAAATCAAGGTCAACCTAAATAGACAATATCACGTTCATCAATTAAAAAATTCAATCTAGTAAAGATGTCTATAGGTTTAATGTAATTTCTATAAAAATCCCAGCCATAGCTTTTGTGAACATAGTTTATTCCAAATTTTAAATGGAAAGTCACAGCTCCCAGAATAACTAAATCAATCTAGCGGTAGGCAAAATAAGTGGGAGGAGCCACCCTGGTGCCATCAAGCCTCCTACACAGCTACAGTAATTGGTAATGTGGAGAGGAAGATACATAACCCAGTGCCATAGAACAGAGATCCCAGAAGGTGGTCTATCCAATAGGCCCAAATGATTTTTAACCAAGTGCAAAGGCAGTTGCATGGGGGAAGGATAACCCTCTTTCTCCTTCCTTTCTTTCTTTCTTTCTTTCTTTCTTTCTTTCTTTCTTTCTTTCTTTCTTTCTTTCTTTCTTTCTTTCTCTCTCTCTCTCTCTCTCTCTCTCTCTCTCTCTCTCTCTCTCTCTCTCTCTCTCTCTCTCTTTCTTCTTCTTCTCCTTCTTCTTCGTTTAGAATAAACCTTTCAATACACGGTGCTGGAGTAATTGCTTTTCCACCTGAACCTCACAAAATTTAATAGAAAACAGATCATAGATACTGTAGTCAGGGTTTACAAGGGAACAGGTTTAATACAGGACACATAATTTATAGGATTATTTTATAATATTCACCCAAAGAGTCAAATGC